>CM065734.1:2368315-2380815 GCA_033310375.1 Conus canariensis
TTGAAATGCCTCTTCAACAGCACAACCTTTACATTCATTTACCATAGTTCACACAAAATATTTAGATGTGAAGTTCTACAAATATATAAATGTTTTTTAAGCGAGTGTCCATGAGAAAGGAAAGGCCAGGGCTTGTGGTAGAAACTGATATAGTGCACATGTGGACTGAAGTCTGCTATCAAAATGAGAGAGAGAGAGAGAGAGAGAGAGAGAGAGAGAGAGAGGGGGGGGGAGGAATGGGCTGCCAAGGAAGGGGATGGGAGCAGCTAGAAGTGTGAGGCCAGACGCAGGAGCGGAAGGGGAAGAAACAGGGGGAAAGCAGTGAGATGAAGGCCAATGTCTGAATGTCTTGAACAGGAGAGGGACACCAGGTCTTCAACAGATCAAGCGGGAAACAGTCCGACCTGCGGTCCTCTGAGTACACGCTGGCTAAATGTTCAAACACTACATCTGTTCAAAGAAAACGACGTGCTACACTAACGCAGATCGTTCCTTTTGCATCACACTCATTCCCAAATTTACAGCATGTATGAAAACTAGGGGATCGTAGACAGGAGGTTGGCCTTGACCGTGTCATTGTCCGCCACGTTCTTTCTCATCTTCAAGGTCTCTGGAAAGCTGTCTAGAACCACTGAGCTCTGCTTCACCAGGGTAGTGGTAATGTCACAGACTGCCAGCCCCGCCCGAAAGAGCTGGAACATCATCAAAATGGTCAGTACATCGTAAGGCATCATGAAATTTAACATCGAGGCCCTAGATATAAACCATCAGCACTCTTACGCCATTGCCTGTGAAAATCAATGTCTGCGAATCTAATATTTGCTTTGTTCTTTCCCCCGGTGCCCGCTGTAACAATATCGTCTGCAAAACCATCGGTCATGACTTGCTCCAAGGTAATGTCGTACAGCATAAGGGAGAGAAAGCAACCCTGATATATGCCTGCCAAGGTGTAGGACCATTCCAGCAAAGTACAATCGGCGAGTACTGAGCCTGTCGTTTTGGAGTAGAGCTGCTGAATGGTTTAATGGTGTGATTCAGCTTCTGACCCATGGTAAAAACATAGCAGTCTACATTAATTTATGCCAAACTCTGTCAAAGGCCAAAACAGTGTCTGCTTCAGATGTCTCCTACTTGCCTGACTGGTCAGCAGTGGTGTGGACGTCGATGAAGAAGCGCTGGCCAGGACCCACGGCAGTTCTGGCAGCAACGAAGACTCGGTAGAGGGTATTAGGTTCCAGTCCATGCAGAAGGAATATCACCTGGTGCACTGGGAGGAAGTCCTTCGCAATCACCACTTCTCCAATCGAGAGACCCTCCAC
This sequence comes from Conus canariensis, assembly GCA_033310375.1. Classification (NCBI taxonomy): domain Eukaryota; kingdom Metazoa; phylum Mollusca; class Gastropoda; order Neogastropoda; family Conidae; genus Conus; species Conus canariensis. The sequence continues at coordinate 2,369,635 of CM065734.1, forward strand.
TGACGCCGCAATGCAAACACAGAGGAACCTTTCAATAAAGACATCTTGATACATATATACATTCATATATATATATATATATATATACTACTATATATATATATATATAAATATACGTATATAATTATATATAATTATTTCATTTTAAAGGGAATTTAAAGTAAATCCGCCAATTAACATGGACAAACACATTGCAAAACAAAACACGAGGCGTTTCGACCTCTTGGGTCTTCTTCAGGCAAGATAAACAACATTCAACGCCCATCATGCGCCGAATTTGAGAAGATTAACAATCACTCGTTCGTCGTTTTCATTGTCCTGATTTTTGTTTATCTTGCTTTGAAAAAGACTTAAGAGGTCAAAACGCGTCGTATTTTGTCTTGTAATTTGTCCATGTTAACTGGCAGATTTCCTTTACATTCCTGTTCACGTTTGTTTCAGTTTCTGCCTGCAGTGACCTCACCGTGAAACCTACTTTTTTAATGTCTTAAACAGGTTATATAAAGGTTTAAAAAAAAAACCAAAAAAAACAACCTCTTAGCCTAATGGCCTTCCGAGCAGCGAACAGTTAGAAATTCGTAGTGTGTGGGGCACAGCATGTAGAGTCCTTTCTCTCTTTCTTCCGCATCACATGCTCTGATCTGAATCAGGAATCCATTTACTGCTGGGTGTACAGCAACAGATTCCAAGTCGGAGAAATATCACTCCACGAGTGAGTGGTTCGAAATCACGACCGCCCCGTTTTGCAGTCAAACGTTCTAACCATTATGATTACGGGCCGCTAAACTCAGGGGAAAGGATGGTTTTGGAACATTAAGGGATTCTTTACCGGGAAAGCACGTTGTTCCCACAATCCATGGCCGCAATCTAAACCCTGTGGTCAGAATATGGCTACCTACATGACTAAGTCAATTATGAAAATAAGAGAAAGAAAATAGAGCATGTATGGGATTCAGTTCTTGTGTGTGCATGAAAGAATATGTGTGCACGTGTGAGTGTGTGTAGACCTACTTGTTTCTCCCGCTCACAGCACTGTCTTGTTTGTTCACAAACTTCTTATCACACAGAGAATGCAGGCCACAGAATAATCTATCTATCTATCTATCTATCTATCTAAACACACAAAAATGTTGAAAAAAAAGCAGTGACTGTACTTAAAGAATTGATCACAAATGTTTCTACTTCCAGTCCCCTCTCACAATTACCAGACGTCTTTAATACAGCGTACGCATGATTTCCATCTGTTTGAACAAGCAGTTTCTTTTTTTTTTCTTTCTATTTGTTGTTGTAAATTCTGAGGATACACAAATGGACGTCACAGAGACTGAGCCTAACTACTGAAGTCAGAACAGGATCGCTCGCTGCCGACACAACAAAATCTCACGAGAGGAACTGTTCCAGAGACTGAGCCTAACTACTAAAGTCAGAACAGGATCGCTCGCTGCCAACACAACAAAATCTCACGAGAGGAACTGTTCCAGAGACTGAGCCTAACTACTAAAGTCAGAACAGGATCGCTCGCTGCCAACACAACAAAATCTCACGAGAGGAACTGTTCCAGAGACTGAGCCTAACTACTAAAGTCAGAACAGGATCGCTCGCTGCCAACACAACAAAATCTCACGAAAGGAACTGTTCCAGGTGAAAACTCTTTCGTTATATGATCTACCCACTGAGACTCCCTTCTCACCTAGAACAGTGTGCCCATGCACGTGTTGGATCTTTGCTGTACTCCTCCACCAGTGCGACGATATTTTCTATGAAACCCAGTCAATGGAAAGAACGACCAGAAAGAGAACATGCCGGGTGATTCTGGCTCTGATCGAAACAAACCTGTGATGTTAGTAGGTCTGAAATGAAATGTTGCCATTGTGGTGCGTGTTCATGACGTGTGAGAGAAAGCAGGCACATTTCTTTTTCTTCATTTTTTCTTCTTCTATAGATCTTCCCTTTTTTTTCTCGTCTGATGTTTTTCTGTTTTTGTGAGATTCGCCCGTCTGTGCTTAAAAAGTATGAAAACATTTTGTTTTCTTTTTATACAAAATGGGTGACAGGCTAACTTTTCTGGCGTAATATTACGACCATGTAGACCTAGTATTTTAACTTTTTTTTATTTACTGAAGATCCTCACAGAACCATTAATGGTATTAATGAGTCATCTGGGACAATTCAACCCTGTCTGCTGCTGCCGTCAGACTCACCTTTCTGGTAGCCCAGCTGGTACCCTGTCAGCACTCCGTTGGGTGCCAGTGGAGGACCCCAGCCCAGCAGGACGTGAGAGGATTCGCGGAAGAGGGGGTTCAGGAACTCCACCATGGAGGGCACTGTACACGCCATGTTCGTCAATGTTTTTTTTTAATGCTGATCGATGAGAATGAGGATGATGAAGATGATGCGACAGATTTCTATTCCGTTCTGCTCTGCGATTGCATGACAGGGCCGTACTCCACGCTTACTTTCATAACATATCCCGGAAATCAACCGGGCCCGAGAGATACAGACACCTGTAGAGTTGGTCAGGAAATGTGAGCAACACTCTCAGAGACGCATCGGTCTAATGGATGAAACTCGAATGTGCGTCACTAGTCTTCCCAACTGTGCCCGTGGCAAACTCAACTCTGGGTAGGAGTCGGTCGGGGCGGAAAAATCCTACATGACTGTGATAGGAATCGAACCCATGACCTCCCAGCCGAGAACCCGCAACACTAACCACTTCGCCACGGTGGTTGGCATATTAGTCGATGTCAATGCACACGATGGCGAGTACTATACACGCCATGTTAGTTAATGTTAGTGCACTCAATGGCGGGCACTGTACACACCATCTTAGTTAATGTTAGTGCACTCAATGGCGGGCACTGTGCACGTCGTGTTAGTCAATGTTAGTGCACACGATGACGGGCACTGTACTCGTCGTTTTAGTTAATGTTAGTGCGCACGACAGCGGGCACTGTGCACGCCATGTTAGTTAATGTTAATGCACACGATAGCGGGCACTGCGCACGCCATGTTAGTTACTGTTAATGCACTACGATGGCGGGCACTGTACACGCCATGTAAGTTAATGTTAATGCACTACGATAGTGGACACTGTACACGCCATGTTAGTCAATGTTAATGCACTACGATAGCAGGCACTGTACACGTCATGTTAGTCAATGTTAATGCACTACGATAGCAGGCACTGTACACGCCATGTTAGTCAATGTTAATGCACTACGATAGCGGACACTGTACACGCCATGTTAGTCAATGTTAATGCACTACGATAGCGGATCTGTACACGTCATGTTAGTCAATGTTAATGCACTACGATAGCGGACACTGTACACGTCATGTTAGTCAATGTTAATGCACTACGATAACGGGCACTGTACACGCCATGTTAGTCAATGTTAATGCACTACGATAGCAGGCACTGTACACGCCATGTTAGTCAATGTTAATGCACTACGATAGCAGGCACTGTACACGTCATGTTAGTCAATGTTAATGCACTACGATAGTGGACACTGTACACGTCATGTTAGTCAATGTTAATGCACTACGATAGCGGACACTGTACACGTCATGTTAGTCAATGTTAATGCACTACGATAACGGGCACTGTACACGCCATGTTAGTCAATGTTAATGCACTACGATAACGGGCACTGTACACGCCATGTTAGTCAATGTTAATGCACTACGATAACGGGCACTGTACACGCCATGTTAGTCAATGTTAATGCACTACGATAGTGGACACTGTACACGCCATGTTAGTTAATGTTAGTGCACTATGAAGGTGACACTGTACACGCCATGTTAGTCAATGTTAATGCACTACGATAGTGGACACTGTACACGTCATGTCAGTCAATGTTAATGCACTACGATAACGGGCACTGTACACGCCATGTTAGTCAATGTTAATGCACTACGATAGCAGGCACTGTACACGCCATGTTAGTCAATGTTAATGCACTACGATAACGGGCACTGTACACGCCATGTTAGTCAATGTTAATGCACTACGATAGCGGGATCTGTACACGTCATGTTAGTCAATGTTAATGCACTACGATAACGGGCACTGTACACGCCATGTTAGTCAATGTTAATGCACTACGATAACGGGCACTGTACACGCCATGTTAGTCAATGTTAATGCACTACGATAACGGGCACTGTACACGCCATGTTAGTCAATGTTAATGCACTACGATAGTGGACACTGTACACGCCATGTTAGTTAATGTTAGTGCACTATGAAGGTGAGTACTGTACACGCCATGTTAGTCAATGTTAATGCACTACGATAGTGGACACTGTACACGTCATGTCAGTCAATGTTAATGCACTACGATAACGGGCACTGTACACGCCATGTTAGTCAATGTTAATGCACTACGATAGCAGGCACTGTACACGCCATGTTAGTCAATGTTAATGCACTACGATAACGGGCACTGTACACGCCATGTTAGTCAATGTTAATGCACTACGATAGCGGGATCTGTACACGTCATGTTAGTCAATGTTAATGCACTACGAAAACGGGCACTGTACACGCCATGTTAGTCAATGTTAATGCACTACGATAACGGGCACTGTACACGCCATGTTAGTCAATGTTAATGCACTACGATAACGGGCACTGTACACGCCATGTTAGTCAATGTTAATGCACTACGATAGTGGACACTGTACACGCCATGTTAGTTAATGTTAGTGCACTATGAAGGTGAGTACTGTACACGCCATGTTAGTCAATGTTAATGCACTACGATAGTGGACACTGTACACGTCATGTCAGTCAATGTTAATGCACTACGATAACGGGCACTGTACACGCCATGTTAGTCAATGTTAATGCACTACGATAGCAGGCACTGTACACGCCATGTTAGTCAATGTTAATGCACTACGATAGCAGGCACTGTACACGCCATGTTAGTCAATGTTAATGCACTACGATAGCAGGCACTGTACACGCCATGTTAGTCAATGTTAATGCACTACGATAGCGGACACTGTACACGCCATGTTAGTCAATGTTAATGCACTACGATAGCAGGCACTGTACACGCCATGTTAGTCAATGTTAATGCACTACGATAGCAGGCACTGTACACGTCATGTTAGTCAATGTTAATGCACTACGATAACGGGCACTGTACACGCCATGTTAGTCAATGTTAATGCACTACGATAGCGGACACTGTACACGCCATGTTAGTCAATGTTAATGCACTACGATAGCAGGCACTGTACACGTCATGTTAGTCAATGTTAATGCACACGATAACGGGCACTGTACATGCCATGTTAGTCAATGTTAATCCCACTACGATAGCGGGCACTGTACACGTCATGTTAATCAATGTTAATGCACTACGATAGCGGACACTGTACACGCATGTTAGTCAATGTTAATGCACTACGATAGCAGGCACTGTACACGCCATGTTAGTCAATGTTATGCACTACGATAGCGGGCACTGTACACGCCATGTTAGTCAATGTTAATGCACTACGATAGTGGACACTGTACACGCCATGTTAGTCAATGTTAATGCACTACGATAGCGGACACTGTACACGCCATGTTAGTCAATGTTAATGCACTACGATAACGGGCACTGTACATGCCATGTTAGTCAATGTTAATGCACTACGATAACGGGCACTGTACACGCCATGTTAGTCAATGTTAATGCACTACGATAACGGGCACTGTACACGCCATGTTAGTTAATGTTAGTGCACTACGATAGCAGGCACTGTACACGCCATGTTAGTCAATGTTAATGCACACGATAACGGGCGCTGTACACGCCATGTTAGTCAATGTTAATGCACTACGATAGCAGGCACTGTACACGACATGTTAGTCAATGTTAATGCACTACGATAGCGGGCACTGTACACGTCATGTTAGTCAATGTTAATGCACTACGATAACGGGCACTGTACACGCCATGTTAGTCAATGTTAATGCACTACGATAGCGGACACTGTACACGCCATGTTAGTCAATGTTAATGCACTACGATAGCGGGCACTGTACACGCCATGTTAGTCAATGTTAATGCACTACGATAGTGGACACTGTACACGCCATGTTAGTCAATGTTAATGCACTACGATAGCGGACACTGTACACGCCATGTTAGTCAATGTTAATGCACTACGATAACGGGCACTGTACATGCCATGTTAGTCAATGTTAATGCACTACGATAACGGGCACTGTACACGCCATGTTAGTCAATGTTAATGCAATACGATAACGGGCAACACGCATATCAAGTAATCACCGAGGACTTACGCGTTGCAATGTATGCACTACGATAGCACACCGCTGTTATCAAGTTGCACTACATGCACTGTACGCATGTTATCAATTTAATGCATCGATAGCGCACTGTACACGCATGTAGTCAAGTAATGCCCATAGGCACTGTACACGCATGTTAGTCATGTTATGCACTACGATACGCACTGTACACGTCCAATGTTAAGTCATATGGTTAATGAGCTACGATAACGGGACTGTACACGCATGTAGTATTTATGCACTACGATAGGCACTGTACGCATGTAGTCATGTATGCACTACGATAGGGACTGCACGCATGTTAGTTAATGTTAGCACTAGAGTGACACTGTACACGCATGTTAGTCAATTTAATGCACTACGATAGTGGCACTGTACACGTCATGTAGTCAATGTTAATGCACTACGATAACGGCACTGTACACGCTTTGTCATTTAATGCACTACGATACGGCATGTACACGCCATGTAGTCAATGTTAATGCATACGATACGGGACTGTACACGCATGTAGTCAATTATGCACTACGTAGGGACTGTACATATGGTATATGCATACGATAGGGCACTACACGCATGTTAGTCAATGTAATGCACTACGATAAGGCACTGTACGCCATGTTAGTCAATGTTAATGCCTACGATAGGGCACTGTACACCCATGTTAGTCATGTTAAGCATACGATAGTGACACTGTACACGCCATGTTAGTAATGTTATGCACAAAGGTAACTGTACACGCCATGTTAGTCAATGTTAATGCACTACGATAGGGCACTGTACACGTCATGTAGTCAATGTATGCCTACGATAGGCACTGTACACGCATGTTAGTCAATGTTAATGCACTACATAGCAGCACTGTACACGCTGTAGTCAATGTTAATGCACTACGATAGCAGCACTGTACACGCCATGTTAGTCAATGTTATGCACTACGATACGCCTGTACACGCCATGTTAGTCAATGTTATGCACTACGATAGCGGCACTGTACACGCCATGTTAGTCAATGTTAAGCACTACGATAGGGCATGTACCGCCATGTAGTCAATGTTAATGCACTACATAGCAGGCACTGTACACGCATGTTAGTCAAGTTAAGCACTCATACGGACGTACACGCCATGTAGTCAATTTAATGCACTACGATAGGGCACTGTACACGCATGTTAGTCAATGTTAATGCACTACGATACGCACTGTCACGCGTTAGTCAATGTAATGCCCGATACGGCACTGTACAGCATGTAGTCAATGTTAATGCACTACGATGCGGCACTGTACACGCATGTTAATCATGTTATGCATACGATAGCGGACCTGTACACGCCATGTTAGTATGTTATGCACTACGATGCGGCACTGTACACGCATGTTAGTCAATGTTAATGCACTACGATGCGGGCACTGTAACGCCATGTAGTCAATGTTAATGCACTACGATAGGACATGACACGCCATGTTAGTCAATGTTAATGCACTACGATAGCGGCACTGTACACGCCATGTTGTCAATGTTAATGCACTACGATAACGGCACTGTACAGCATGTAGTCAATGTTAATGCACTACGATAGGGCACGTACACGCCATGTAGTCAATGTTAATGCACTACGATACGGGCACTGTACACGCCATGTAGTTAATGTTAGCACTACGATAGCAGGCATGTACACGCCATGTAGTCAATGTTAATGCACACGATACGGCGCTGTACACGCAGTTAGTCATGTTAATGCACTACGATAGCAGGCACTGTACACGACATGTTAGTCAATGTTAATGCACTACGAAGCGGCACTGTACACGTCATGTTGTCAATGTAAGCATACGATAACGGGCACGTACACGCATGTTAGTCAATGTTAATGCACTACGATAGCGGACACTGTACACGCCATGTTAGTCATGTTAATGCACTACGATAGCGGCACTGTACACGCCATGTTAGTCAATGTTAATGCACTACGATAGTGGACACTGTACACGCCATGTAGTCAATGTTATGCACTACGATAGCGGACACTGTACACGCCATGTTAGTCATGTTAATGCACTACGATAACGGCACTGTACATGCCATGTTAGTCATGTTAATGCACTACATAACGGCACTGTAACGCCATGTTAGTCAATGTTAATGCAATACGATAACGGGCACTGTACACGCCATGTTAGTTAATGTTAGTGCACTACGATAGCAGGCACGTACACGCCATGTTAGTCAATGTTAATGCACACGATAACGGCGCTGTACACGCCTGTTAGTCAATGTTAATGCACTACGATGGGGACACTGTACACGCATGTTAGTCAATGTTAATGCACTACGATAGCAGCACTGTACACGTCATGTTAGTCAATGTTAATGCACTACGATAAGGCACTGTACACGCCATGTTAGTCAATGTTAATGCACTACGATAACAGACACTGCACACGCCATGTTAGTCAATGTTAATGCACTACGATAGCAGCACTGTACACGCCATGTTAGTCAATGTTAATGCACTACGATAGCAGGCACTGTACACGTCATGTCAGTCAATGTTAATGCACTACATAGTGGACACTGTACACGCCATGTTAGTCAATGTTAATGCACTACGATAGCGGCACTGTACACGCCATGTTAGTCAATGTTAATGCACTACGATGCAGGCACTGTACATGCCATGTAGTCAATGTTAATGCACACGATAGCAGCACTGTACACGTCATGTTAGTCAATGTTAATGCCTACGATAACGGGCACTGTACACGCCATGTTAGTCAATGTTAATGCACTACGATAACGGGCACTGTACACGCCATGTTAGTCAATGTTAATGCACTACGATAACGGGCACTGTACACGCCATGTTAGTCAATGTTAATGCACTACGATAACGGGCACTGTACACGCCATGTTAGTCAATGTTAATGCACTACGATAACAGACACTGTACACGTCATGTTAGTCAATGTTAATGCACACGATAACGGGCACTGTACACGCCATGTTAGTCAATGTTAATGCACTACGATAACGGGCACTGTACACGTCATGTTAGTCAATGTTAATGCACTACGATAACGGGCGCTGTACACGTCATGTCAGTCAATGTTAATGCACTACGATAACGGGCGCTGTACACGTCATGTTAGTCAATGTTAATGCACACGATAACGGGCGCTGTACACGTCATGTCAGTCAATGTTAATACACTACGATAACGGGCACTGTACACGTCATGTTAGTCAATGTTAATGCACACGATAACGGGCACTGTACACGCCATGTTAGTCAATGTTAATGCACTACGATAACGGGCACTGTACACGTCATGTTAGTCAATGTTAATGCACTACGATAACGGGCACTGTACACGCCATGTTAGTCAATGTTAATGCACACATTAGCGGGCACTGTACACGCCATGTTAGTCAATGTTAATGCACTACGATGGTGGACACTGTACACGCCATGTAAGTTAATGTTAATGCACTACGATAGTGGACACTGTACACGTCATGTTAGTCAATGTTAATGCACTACGATAACGGGCACTGTACACGCCATGTTAGTCAATGTTAATGCACTACGATGGTGGACACTGTACACGCCATGTTAGTCAATGTTAATGCACTACGATAGCAGGCACTGTACACGCCATGTTAGTTAATGTTAATGCACTACGATAGCGGGCACTGTACACGTCATGTTAGTCAATGTTAATGCACACGATAACGGGCACTGTACACGTCATGTTAGTCAATGTTAATGCACTACGATAGCGGGCACTGTACACGCCATGTTAGTCAATGTTAATGCACTACGATTGCGGGCACTGTACACGCCATGTTAGTCAATGTTAATGCACTACGATAGCAGGCACTGTACACGCCATGTTAGTCAATGTTAATGCACTACGATAACGGGCACTGTACACGCCATGTTAGTCAATGTTAATGCACTACGATAACGGGCACTGTACACGTCATGTTAGTCAATGTTAATGCACTACGATAACGGGCACTGTACACGTCATGTTAGTTACTGTTAATGCACTACGATAGCGGGATCTGTACACGTCATGTTAGTTAATGTTAGTGCACTACGATTGCGGGCACTGTACACGTCATGTTAGTCAATGTTAATGCACTACGATAGCGGGATCTGTACACGTCATGTTAGTCAATGTTAATGCACTACGATAGTGGACACTGTACACGTCATGTTAGTCAATGTTAATGCACTACGATAGCAGGCACTGTACACGTCATGTTAGTCAATGTTAATGCACTACGATAACGGACACTGTACACGCCATGTTAGTCAATGTTAATGCACTACGATAACGGACACTGTACACGTCATGTTAGTCAATGTTAATGCACTACGATAGCGGGATCTGTACACGTCATGTTAGTCAATGTTAATGCACTACGATAGTGGACACTGTACACGTCATGTTAGTCAATGTTAATGCACTACGATAGCAGACACTGTACACGTCATGTTAGTCAATGTTAATGCACTACGATAGTGGACACTGTACACGTCATGTTAGTCAATGTTAATGCACTACGATAGTAGACACTGTACACGTCATGTTAGTCAATGTTAATGCACTACGATAGCAGACACTGTACACGTCATGTTAGTCAATGTTAATGCACTACGATAGCGGGCACTGTACACGTCATGTTAGTCAATGTTAATGCACTACGATAGCGGGCACTGTACACGTCATGTTAGTCAATGTTAATGCACTACGATAGCAGACACTGTACACGTCATGTTAGTCAATGTTAATGCACTACGATAGCAGACACTGTACACGTCATGTTAGTCAATGTTAATGCACTACGAT
>CM065734.1:2388315-2390815 GCA_033310375.1 Conus canariensis
CATACCTACAAATTTTCAGAAAGATGAGCCGAGTACTTTCTGAGATATTCCATAAAGAAGAAAAACCGTCATGGGCCATTATAGCCGTTAGTAACGGCTATAACGGTAAAATAAAACATCGGGCATCATCCGTGACCCATAATGAACATACCTACAAATTTTTCAGAAAGATCGGCCAAGTACTTTCTGAGATATTCCATAAAGAAGAAAAACAATCATGGGCCGTTATAGCCGTTAGTAACGGATATAACGGTAACATAAAACATTGGGCATCATCCGTGACCCATAGTGAACATACCTACACATTTTCAGAAAGATCGGCCCGGTAGGCTTGTCTGGAGCGAGTGGAACACATTTTGACCACGGACAGACAGACAGACAGACAGACAGACACAGAGACAGCATTTCTTCGTTCCCATTCTAAAGTACTCCCTGTTCTATAAGAACTGGGGGTACAAAAAGAAAACATTAGACGACAATTAGGGATTTTTTTTTAAGCTGTGGAAATGAGTGTTTGAAAAGAGGACGTTGGTCGCCCAGACTTTCCAGAAGACGTGACGAGCTATTCGTACTGACAGAGCCCCCCCCCCCACCCCCCTAAATCCCCTCCTTTACCCCCCCCCCCTTCTCCCCCACCCCCACCTCACGGCATCCTCACGAAGGGGGGGATAAACGACGATGACTCACTTGCCATTCAATGATGAGCCAACCGGTCCTGTTCCCCACGGTGTGCACGTGGCGAGGGTTGCTGTAGGGGCGTGTCTCAGCGGACTGACACGGAGTCCATGTGGGCTCGCTCGGCTCGCTGACTCCAAGGAGGCTCCGGGACCGCGCTCGGAACGTGTAGCGTGCCCACGGCGTCATGACGTAGGTCGCCTCCCTTGAAGGCCCAGCGAAACACCCGTGCGGTATGGGTGATCAACAGCAACAACAAGAACAACAACTACCACAATAACAACTACAACAAGAACAACAATAGCAACAATAACAACAACAGCAACAACAAAAACACCACCACCACCACCACCAACACCACCACACCAAATAATTATCACTAGATCTAATCAATGGTTTAGAATTTTTAGCGCAAAAACTAGCACGGTTCTTTTCAACAATGGTGCTGATCCAAAAAAGCTACCTAAATTTCGAATTGATGGTCGGGATATTACTTACAAAACTGAAGTAAAATTTTTAGGGCTTTATCTTACGGCAAAATTAACTGGATAAAACACTTTGACACCATGTTATCAAAAGCAATACGAGCACAAAGAAATCATATAGAATGGCTGGTGTTTTGCCTAATGATAAAATGAGAAAGCTGACATCAGCGAAGTATGTAACAACAGCAAACACCATTGGAAATTCACTTCGAGCAGATATAGAAATAAGATCTGATATTGATTATTCAAAGGAAGCAAGGAATAAAAATAGGTTACAGAGTGTAGCACATTATGTCTCTGAATTATTATGAATGTCACGCCTATTCCTCCTTGGGAATTAACGTAAGGTAGTTTTGACTTTGATTACACAGATATACGAAAAGATGACAATCCAAATATTTTAAGTACAACAGTTGAAACATATGTATCTGAAACTTCCTCTGATCATCTTAAGGTTTATACTGACGGTTCTGTGCTAGAAGACCATCATGCGGGCTCCGGCTGTGTTATTCCATCTTTAAAAGTTGAAAAGTCTTATCATCTTAGCACTGACATTTCGATTTTTACAGCAGAACTAATAGCTATTCTTATGGCTCTGTCATATTTGATTAATCTACCACTAAATCTGTGAAATGTTCTGTTTGTGTAGATTCTAAATCAGTCTTTCAATCCCTTGCTTCATCATTTAATTACAAGAATAATGTCATCTTTGAAATAAGATATTTAATTCATTGCATTGAATTAAAAGGGTCCAATACTGACTGTTGTTGGATGCCATCCTATTGTGGAATTTATTACAATGAGTATGTTGACCATGTCGCAAAAAATGGGGCGAGAAACATTTGAATGCCATTGAACTGCCTTGCAGTTCATCTTCAGTAGAAATGTGTAACATATTAGAAAATGAAACAATACGACGTTTTTTTCTCTTCTGGAACAAAGTATTTTTCATTATTGAATGCTCCATGTGCAAGTAGATCAATTGTTACCTTGTCGTGCAGACTTTTGTTAAATGCTTTAACGACAAAGTACTGTAAAGACATTAAGTGTGTCTGCTGTGCAGAACTGACAGTTGAGCATATACTGGTAAAATGTGCTTCAATGAAAACTTTCCTAGCTCCGGCAGTCGTAGAGTGTATTTTGCCTGTTTCTAATGTTAAGTTACTTTGGGATTAGTTTAATCTTTTCAACCTTTCAATATTTAGATTAGCTAGTTATTTGTTACGTAGTCCTATTGCACGTTTCTTGTAATTCCCTCTGTCCCTTTCTGTCTCTGTCTCTGTCTGTCTCTGTTTGTCTCTGTCTGTCTGTCTGTCTGTCTGTCTGTCTGTCTGTCTGTC
>CM065734.1:2400815-2405815 GCA_033310375.1 Conus canariensis
ACAGGTGTTGGGCATCCCTGGGAGGGGGGGGGGGGCTCCTCACTTTGCGATCCAGCTCATCCCAGAGGTTCTCAATCGGGTTGAGATCGGGACTGTATGCTGGCCACTCCATTCTGTTGACTCCAGACTGCTGCAGGAAGTCGTTGACCACCCTTGCCCTGTGGGGGCGAGCATTGTCATCCTGGTAGACAGCCCTCGGTCCCATCTGCTGCAGTGTAGGCACAGCCAGCGGTTGAAGGATCTCATCCCGGTATCGGATGCCAGTCAGGTTACCCTGTACATGATACAAGGGTGTTCTGTGGTGAAGGCTGAAGGCCCCCCAGACCATTACAGAACCTCCACCAAAGGCCACCTTTTCTTGGACAGTGGCGTCAGTAAAGCGTTGCCCTGGGCGCCTCCAGACCCTCAGTCGGCCGTCGTTGTGGTGAAGGGTGAAGCGTGATTCATCACTGAACAGGAACTGGGACCATTGCTGACGTGTCCACCTCACGTGACGTGCGCAGAAGGCGCGGCGTGCTGCCCTATGGGCTGGAGTTAAGCGTGGCCGTACTGCTGGGCGACGAGAACGGAGATTAAACCCATGTAGGCGGTTCCGTATGGTCTGCTGGCTGATGTTGATGTTAGTAGCCACCCTGAACTGCCTTTGAATTATGCTTGGAAGAGGCTGTTCTTGTCTGCAGGGCTTGTCGTTCAATGAGACGATCGTCACGTGGGGTTTCTTCTTCGGTCGACCAGATCTGCATCTTTCATGGACAATCCCAGTGGCTGTGAAGCGTTGAATCAGTCGGACAATGACCGAGATGGACACATGAAGTCGCCTGGCCACTTCTCGCTTGGGAACACCATCTTGGAACCATGCAACAGCTCGTCCCCTATCCAACTCGCTTAATTTTCGTCGTGGAGGCATTGTCAGATCAGGCCTACTACTGGTGGAATGTCTTCTTATATAGCCAAGTGAGCGACAGCACCTTACACATAAACAGCAGTGCTTGCACGTGCATAATAGTTTTTTTCCATCTGGCAAGTGCAATGTGTTCAGGCAGAACGGTCCAAAACAAGGTCATTTTTCGCAAGTTTCCGCTTTTCCGTTTGCGGCCCAGCTCAGTAGTAGAGAATCCCGTGCAATTTTCGCACTAACACAACATCCCCACTTACAGCTGAACAAGAATTCATGACAATTTGGCTGGACTAAGAAATAAATAACAGTAGCGAACTGAGTTTATTACGCACCTGTTTTCACATACCGATCCTTAACTTTTTGTGCGCAGTATAACACACACACATACACAACAGTATGCCTGTTGAAGACACAACACAGCCCAGCAATGGACCCTACCAACCCTGGGGCAAGACAGGGCGTGAAGACACACCACAGCCCAGCACTTTAGCCGCCAGTCTACACAAGCAGAACAGTCACCAGCAACAAGAGAGAGAGAGAGAGAGAAGAGAGAGAGAGAGAGAGAGAGAGAGGAGAGATCAACTATCCTCTCCGAAATCAGATAAGTTCTGATATTCCAGGTGGTCTCCAACTCACCTCATCCAGCACAGGGGACCGAGGGGACAAACCAGGGACAGAGGCATGAAGGACCGCCAGTGGGCTGTCGAACATGGAACTCGCTCCCATGGAGGGGAAGGGCTTATGGAAGCGAATTGAAAGTTTGTGTTGGGGTCTTGTTCACACACTGGATTCTGAATGGGAGTCTCAGCAGCTTAAGTGACTTGTAATGCGTTTCATCATCATCATCATCATCATCATCATCATCATCATCATCGTCATCGTCATCATCATCATTGTCGTCATTGTTGTTATTATGATCACTATCATCATTACCGTTGTCATTGTCATCATCATCATCTTCATTATCATCACCATCATCACGACCATTGTCATTGCCATTATCATTATTGTGATCATCATCATCATCATCACCACTATTGTCATTGTCATTGCTATCATCATCAGCATCATCATTGTCATTAACATCATCGTCATCTATGTCATCATACTCACCTTTTTTTGATCGTCGCTCTCAAAAACGGCCTTGCCCAGGTGTCCCAGGAGAGTGCTGGTGAGGCAGTACACCTCATCCACCCTCAGTGCGTCCTCTGACGTCTTGCCGGCCATGTCTGGTGAAGTAGTGTCATACACACACACACACACACACCACACACACACATACACACACCACACACACACTCACTCACGCACGCACGCACGCACGCACGCACACACACACACACACACACACACACACACACACACGCACGCACGCACGTACACGCACACACACACACACACACAACACACACAACACACACACACGCCCGCACGCACGCACACACACGCACACACACACACGCGCGCGCGCGCGCGCGAGCATGAGCACACTCCATGGAAAAAGAAAGGCAGATGAGAAAATTTTAAAAAGCACACCCATGCATAAAAATCTACCACATACATGCATTAAAAAAACACACAACGCACCATTCATACAAACCTATCCATCCCTCCACCTGATTAAGAGATTAAAAAAACAACAAGAAGTTTCTTTTTCAATGCAAGAAAAAAACTTGACTTTGGTGTTAACGTGGGGGTTGGTGGTTCAATTCCATGGGCCACGTGTCGCACCAGTTCTAAAGAGGCCTACATGATTTAGAGCAATGAGTGTATTTCTAAAAAGGTATAGGGGACAGGAACACTACCTTCATCTTTTAGCAGTTGGAGTTTAGTTGTGTAAACTAAATGCATTCACCCCTTCCCTTTGGTCTGCATGGCTGTGTGTTGGTCTCCTGATCACGGAGTGGCTGTCTCTTCACCATACATGACAGAGGACAGTGTCAAAATTATCCACTTTGAAGCGCACGCATGATGATTTACTTGTAGGCAAAGCCTACGTGCAGACAGTGGGCCAACCTTGCTGAACAGAGAGTAAGAAGAAGCTAGCATTTGTACTTACCTGAGAGGGCGCGGCCCATTCAACTGAACCATTCTCTCACCCGCAAGCGGACGAGATCAGATCCTTTTGGGTGTTTGGACATCAAGGAGAGATCAAGAATTCAAATAATACCGACGCCTAATATGCATGTGGATATTTTCACTGCCTTTCTTTCTGATGACGTCAGTGCAGTGATTGATAGGTTCCCTTCCACCCCGTTGTTTAATTAACATGATTATTCCTGCCTGCAATAGTACCACATGTGGACTTGTGAAAGATGAATATCAGAACATCATCATGAAAACAGACAATAACATACCGCATAGCCTGGCCACAAAGCTGGCAATGGCTTTGCTCTCTCCATATCTCTTCCCGTTGTAGACTAAGACGGGTAAATATCCATACGGGCTCTCTGTTCAGATGGACAAAAAGTGATACGAAATTATTGTGATGAACAAATCCATAGATATATTGTCAACGACAGGAAAGCAGCACCCTGCTAAAAAAAAAAAAAGAACCCACAGACATCAGGTGACAAAAGAAAAGTAAAAAAATGAACGGATCTATGCTAGCAAACGTATGTGCTAGGTGAAAGGTACTGCAAGCTGCGTTAGCTTGAATTATAGATATGCAATTGTTTAATAAATGGAACAAGAAGTTGTCTTTCTTATGTGTTATTGAATAATTTCTATAAGCAAACTGACTGTGATTTTTTTAATCTCTTAATTGGCAGACAGGAACGAAACGAAATCTTTCCACAGAACAAATTGACTACTAAAATTTGAATTTCCAGTCGATCAACAGACATCTACTTCTGAAGAAAAGTCAAGGGCCACAGAATAGTTGTCTGCTCGGTTGCATGCATGATTCAGCCCTGATCACTGGCCGTTTTGTGCATGTATCATGCTTCACAGAGAACAGGAAGACTGGACTACCCGTTGCACGTGCATCCAAGTGGTGCTGCTACTGTTGCTGTTACATGGCTTGCTAGCTACAGTGGTTTGGACACAGGTACAAATTCTGTGATTTTCCTGGATTCTGTCCTCAACCGTGCGTAGTGAAGTGTCCCAATATCAACTCTCTCTCTCTCTCTCTCTCTCTCTCTCTCTCTCTCTCTCTCTCTCTCTCTTCTCTCTCTCTGTGTGTGTGTGTGTGTGCCGGGTCTTCAAACCTTACGTCTTTATCAGTCTGAATACTCAAGTAATAAGCTGAGAGAAACGAACCCGATTCTCTCTGAAACATTTTTGAAAAGGCTGAAATCTACCCAAAGTTAGCGTCAGTGTTTCCTTTAATCTGACTTGCCGTAGCTGTGAACTTCGTGCAATCATCTCAAGATGATTCCTGAATTAGACCAGCCTACTCTCACACCTGTGAGCAGGCTCACTGGTCTTCTGTTCCAAGCTGTGGGAGCCCCCCCCCCCCCCCCTCCCCAGGCGACCCTGCACCAAAGTCATTGGTTTGTCTCTGTCTTTTTGACAAGCTGTCAATCTTCTAGCTGCCAGCATGGTGACACAGGTCCTGTACCTAGGAATCACTTACGTGAATTGAAAACGCTCACTGGCATATTGGCCATCAGACTGGAAACACACCAGTAGGTCTACTTAGTGACGAAAACAGGCTAGGTGGTTGTTGATTGTTTGCTCGCGCAAGCACACACGCACGCGCGCGCACACACACACACACACACACACACACACACTCACAGGGAAGGGAAAGAGACAGAGGGCATGTTTGTTTGCCAGCACATGAGAAAGAGGAGAAGTGTGGAGAAAAGAGATCACCTATTCCCTGCCCACCTGTTCCCAGGAAAATGCCTCGGTATTTCAGAACCAAGTCATCACCCGTTTAAAAAATAAGAAAAAAAGATGGACACACACACACTTACACGCACACACACACACACACAGACGTGACAAGACTTACTCAATTTCAATTCGTCCGCTCCTGCTGTTACGTTCTTGAAAGGAATGCCTGCAATGGTCATGGCCATCCGAATCGGCTCTGCACGTACACGGAGAGGGAAATACTGCAGCTCAATCTCAGGTGAGCACATCTTGGACGTTT
>CM065734.1:2415815-2430815 GCA_033310375.1 Conus canariensis
ATGTCTTAGATTGAGAAAAAAAATAGGGGGAGATAAGCATTCATATCTGCAGTGGTAGATAATTCTGCCTAACTAACGGTATGTGCTTGAGTGGGTGAATGGGGAATAATAAATGCTTCTGAAAACGTTTGGGGGTGAAGGAAGGCTGAGGGAACAAACCAGGCACAGAGGCACGCAGGACTGCTGGAGGGCTGTTCACGATGTAACTCGCCCCCATGAAGGAGAAGGGCTCTGTATGCAAGCCAATTAAAAGTTTGTGGTGGAGTCTTGTTCACGCGTTGGATTCTGTATGGAGGCGCAGCAGCTAAAGCGGCTTGTTATGCGTTTCATCATCATCATCATCATCATCATCATCATTATCGTCGTCATCGTTGTCATTATTATAATCACTATCATCATTACCATTGTCATTGTCATCATCATCATCTTCATTATTTTCACTACCATTGTCATTGCCATCATCCTTATTGTCATCATCACCATTGTCACACACCCATGTTTGTGAACATACACACTTGCATTCACAAACACAGTATGCTTACTTCGTACACAACACGCAATCACTCCATTCACCCAAAGGAGCACTACCACAATTGAACTGAGTTTTCTATAAAACGCTCCCTTTACTCACAAAGAAAAGGGTTTTAATTCTTCTTTGCATTTCACTGCATTTTCCAACAATTATTTCTTCTCTTCACAAGACAATTCCCCACATAGAAACAATAATACAATATTCAAAGTTTTACCAAAAATCCAACACACTCACACACATGTTACACTATCAGTTCTTATATTAAATAGTATCAATAAAGACAAGTCATCTTGACTTGTCGAGGAGCTTTCTTTCACTTGGCTGTACCACCTCTGGACCACCACAGCCTGGACTCTCACTAGGCTCGTACAGCTCAAGCCTGGACCACCACTGGACCACCACTGGACCACCACTGGACGCTGAGGGATTCTGTAACGAAACCCTAGGTCCAGGGTTAACCTCTAAAATGAATTTTATTTATTCTTTCTCTTTCTCTCTTTTTATTCATAGCTCCTTTTTAACTCCTTTCACATTCACTCCAAGATCAATATAGAATACTCACATGAGTCTTGTTCCGCCAACCTATTCCTACCTACAGTTGGGGTACAGAAAGAAATCTTTATACAACAATATTTTATTTATTTATTTTTCAATTCTTCTCTTTTCGCGTTCAACGTTCATCTTTCTCTTTTTCCCAAATAGCGCAATATCATCAAATCTGTATAATTATCAAACTTCTGTTATCATTACAATTACACCTTTACTGTAATTGCTTTAACCAGTTTACAACCCCAACTGGTACTCACCTTCTAGGGAATAAGCGACAAGCCTACCCTAGTAGACTTCCAGTCTACATCTACACTCTATACTCGAGTGAACTTGCCACGCCAGGCATATTACACCCACCAAGGGTTAAGCACACCCAAACCAGGGTTGCATCGGACAAACCAGTCCAATAATATAGCACACCCAACCCAGGGTTGCATCGGACAATCCTAGTCCTATGTTAAACCCAAAGAGGGTTACAATCAGACATCCTCCTATGTCTGTGTCCAGAGCTCCTCTGAAGTAACAATAATCTTCCACCCTTCCTCACATTGGGTGAACACACTTCACAATCCACTCAGCGTCCTACTCTTCCGCATCACTGGCGGTTGCACTCCATGAATACAAAAAAGCATCAAACCCGTAGGTTCCATTCCACAATTGCAAAAATTACAAAATCTCTTAATTGATATGAAACTTTTCCATTCACATCACTTTTTCCTCATTCACATGACACCCCCCAACCTCCGATAAAAAAATTTGATTCATCAAATTTTTTCAAAGAAGAGTATAGGAGATCACAAAAAAAATACACCATTGACAGTATTCTGAAAAAATACTTTCCCAAAATGACATGAGTACATGCGAACAGAAAAATGTATATTTATAAAACACTGTTTCCAAAAAAAATTATCCAAAGCCAACATCAATGCATCAACTATCACTACCGCAAGTAATCAATATTGCACACAACAACATTCCATTACTCAAATACAAACATATAAATTCAACTTTCAACAGCAAACTTGAAAACACACACTGCTTATTACTGTCGAGACAAAATGTCAGCAATCACATTGCTGGACCCTGAAATTGGATCAACCCTGAAACTGTATTGCTGGATCGCCAAAGACCACCGTAACAGACGGTTATTCTTTGTTCTTGATGTCTTCAAAAACGTCAGAGGTCTGTGATCCGTCTGCAGGACAAAAAACCTGCCTGTCAAGAAACGCTCAAATTTTGCAAGTGCCCACACAATCGCTAAGCATTCCCGTTCAATAGTAGAATACCTCGACTGTGCATCAGTGAACTTCTTACTTGCAAACTGTACTGGATGCAATAAATCTTGATGTTCTTGCAAAAGAACAGCACCCATTCCTGTTGAACTTGCATCAGTCCGGAGGACAAAATCTTTCTCCAAATTGGGCAGAAGTAAAACAGGAGAAGAATTCAAAACCTTTTGAACTGCTTCCAAAGCATTCTGACAATCTACAGTCCAATCAATAGATGAATGCTTGGAACCCTTTGTCAACTCAGTTAATGGAGCTGTAAGAGTTGCAAAGTGAGGGACATAACGCCTGTAATAAGATAAGAGTCCAAGAAGTGAACGAACCTGTTTCTTTGAACATGGGGTTTTGATTGCCAAAATCTTTTCCATTTTCTTCTTTTCTGGCTGCATCGAACCCACAGCAATTGTATGCCCCAAAAACTCCAGTTTTTGAAAACCCGCCATGATTTTCGATGGCCTTGCTGTCAAACCAAAAGAACGGAGTCTTTCAAAAACACTTTTCAAACATCTCAGCAGATTACTCCATGTTTGTGAAACCAGCAAAATATCAAAAAAACTTACAGCAGACATTTCATGTAACCTGAGTTGTCTCATCATTCTCGCGAAAGTTGCCGGTGCATTCTGCAAACCAAAAGGCATTCGCAAAAAATGAAAAAGTCCAAATGGTGTTTGAAAAGCTGTTTTTTCTTTATCATCAACGCACATCGGTATCTGCCAATAACCTTTCGTGAGATCAATTTTCACAAAATACTTGGCTTGACTCAGTTGACAAAACAAATCCTCCACATCAGGAATTGGTTCAGAATCAAAAACAGTCAATTTATTCAAAGCCCTGTAATCAATACAAAATCTGACTGAACCATCTGGTTTTGAAACCAGCACCACAGGAGCCACATATGGAGAACTTGACTTTTCAATGACCCCAAGATCCAACATGACCTGTACCTCTCTTTCAATAATTTGCTTTTTTGCAAAAGGTAAAGGATACGACTTCATTCGTACAGGAACATCTGTTGTCAACCGTATTCTATGAGGTTCAACACCAACTGCAGATCCTGGTTTGTCTGTAAGTACATCTGTATAATCCTGTAGTAAACACTTTAGTTGAGTCACCTGAGATGGTTTCAAGTCCTCGATCTTGACATCCTCGTATGTTTCACCTTTTAAGGATAATGTAGGCAGTTGAATAACATCATCACCAGTGTCCTGAACTACACCAACAGCAGTTTCATGAATTACAGGCACCTTGTGAAACACAGGTTTGTCAAGACGTTGCAAATGTTCTGTCACACAATCCATTCGTAACAGACATGAAATGTCACATGCCAATGCTGAAATCTTATCAGGGACAGCAACCTTGTTGATCATAACATCAGACCTGTGAAAGTACTTTTTCAACATGTTAACATGGAAAATTTTCTTCACACCATTCATATCAATTCTGTAATTAACATCAGAACATTTTTCAATGACGACGAATGGTCCTTTCCACATCACATGCATCTTGCTCTTGTCATCTGTCAAAAGCACCAACACATTGTCACCCACAGAAAACACACGCATCTTTGCCCCACGATCAGCATACTTTTTATGCGTAGTTGCACTGTTATAAGCATTTTCTTGGGCAATACGACATGCATCTGCTATACGATTTTGTAAAGTAAAAACATAATCAAAAACATTTTTTTCTTCTTGAGACACATTGTCCCCAGACCATGACTTTGACAGGATGCTAATAGGTCCTTTTGGTGAACGACCAAAAAGCAACTCAAAAGGAGAGAAACCTGTGCTCTCATTTGGCAATTCCCTGTAGGCAAAAAGTATGGCTGGAATGTATCGATCCCAGTCTGATGGTCTTTCCTTAGAAACTTTCTTCAACATCATCTTGAAAGTACCATTAAATCTTTCCACAAGGCCATTCGACTGTGGATGGTATGGAGATGTAGTACATGCAGAAATTGAAAGTAAACGAAATATTTCTTTCATGAGATCTGACACAAACTGAGTACCCAAGTCAGATAATATTTCATCAGGAAGTCCCATTCTGGAAAAAATAGAAAATAATGCTTCTGCCACAGAAATGGTATCAATCTTTTTCAAAGGTACAGCTTCAGGATACCTGGTAGCAACATCCATGACAGTGAGCACATAACGAAAACCAGAATTGGAAACATGAAATGGACTAACCAAATCAATACAAACACGACTGAATGGTTCAGTAATGACTGGCATTCTTTGCAAAGGTGCAAATGGTATACGACCTTTGGGAATTGTTTTCTGACAGACATCACATGATTGACAATATTTTGAAACTTGCACACTAACACCAGGCCAAAAAAATGAAGACAACACACGTTGAAGAGTACGTTTGACTCCACAATGACCCGAAAACATGGAATCATGTGCAGTATGCAAAACAGTGTCACGTAAAGACATAGGAACGACAATCTGCTCCACCACCTGTTCATCTTTAGGAAAAAGACGGTATAAAAGATTATTCTTTTTTATGTACATGATATCAGTCACTTTGTCAGGTACCTCAGGAACAACTTTCTGAAACAAATGAGTCAATGTTGTATCTGTCTTTTGTAAATCACTCAAATGTTCAGGAGTCACATCCAATTTTGGGACATAGGGAACAACCAGGGGTTTTTGACCTTGCCTTTCTTTTTCCTCTTGTGAACGAGTGTTTACCATAGAAGGCACAAAAGAACCACATTGTCCTCCACAAGACGTGGAAACACCCTTGAGATTTCCAAGAATGAGGTCTGTCACAGGATCATCAATGACACATGCTGTTATTTCACCTGTAAAATAGGGAGTACAAACATAAACACATGCCAAAGGAAATGATTCAATTTTGCCACCAAATGTACGACATTGCTGATGTGTCCCGGTGTATTGTTCTTTTCTGACTAAATCTTTGCGTACACCAGCAGTAGTACACCCAGTATCCCTCAACAGTGTAGCACTAAACCCATTGACAATACAAGATTGAATATGTAAACCTCTAACATCAGTGTCAGACACTAAAACATGCTGAGTATCTTTAGTAATTTGCTTGGGTCTGTTGCCAAGCACACATTACCCTGTGCTAGAAAAGGACAGTCTTTCTTCTTGTGATATATACAGGAACAGTGCCAACAACCATTGTCCACACCACATACTGTATTTGGTACTGTACTATGATCAATACCACCACGGTTTGAAAATTGTCCACGGCCACGAATAGCTCTAAACTGACCAGTCCGTCGAGAATTGGTATATCCTCTTGGGTAATGACTTGCATTTGGATTACCCTGTGAAAAAGTTTGTCCAGAATTATTCTCTTGCCAGTTATTATAGGAATGTACATTATTCCTGTTTGTATTCTGTCTTTGAGAAAAACTCTGGCCTCCTCTATGGCCATATCTCCTGTTTAGTTGAGAACGACCCGGACCAAACTGGCCTGTTGAAGCAACATTTGCCTCAAACACATCACGGTCAGATTTCCTGGAAAAATGCTTTTCCGGATGAGCAGTCCGATACTGATCTGCCAGCTTACAGATATCCTCTGCAGTTTTACAAGATCTCTCTTTTAGAAAAATAGCTAGGTCTTTGGATACGCTTTGTAAAATCTGCTCACGTAACAACAAGTCACGCAAATCAGCATATTCTTTCTGTGTTTGGGACAATTCAACCCAACGATCAAATAAATGACTTGTCCTAATAAGGAAAGCTGCAAATGATTCACCTTTTTCTGGACGAACTGAACGAAATTTTTCTCTAAAGCCTTCATCTGTATATTGAAACTTCTTCAAAAGTTCAGCTTTCAGTTCTTCCCATGTGAGAGAATCACGAACTGCCAAACTATGATACAGAGATAATGCGGTGCCCTTGAATAAGGAAGCAGCATACAATGTCCATTTGTCCTTGCTCCAACCACATGATGAAGCATGGTTTTCAAACCTAAAAAGAAAAGAGTCTATGTCATCACGATTCTCATCAAAAGGGGGTAATTTGGGAATGTAGGAAGTCTTACCTGCACCCTGAACAGGAACAGCATCAGTTTGAGAAACATTTACATTTGCAGATTGTTGAACAGCCTGTTGCTTTAACTGAAGTTCCACTCGTTTTTGTTCAAGTTCCAATCTTCTCATTTCAAGTAAATTAAGACTTTCTGTTCTTTTCATTTCAAGTTCATGCGCCCTGATTTTTTCCTCTCTCTCTATCTGTGCTTGTCTATCCTTCTCTTCTTTCTCTAACCGTACTTGTCTATCCTTCTCTTCTTTCTCTAACTGTACTTGTCTATCCTTCTCTTCTTTCTCTAACTGTACTTGTCTATCCTTCTCTTCTTTCTCTAACTGTACTTGTCTATCCTTCTCCTCTCTTTCTTTCGCTCTGAGCGCACGCTCTTCACACTGATCAATGTAAGCCATTAACGCATCACCAGACAACTGCAATTTCTGTCCCTGGGACAAAAATCGGTTGAAACGAACCGTTTCCTCATCCTCCTTCACAAATAAGGATTGGAATTCCTCTATTTGTTGATCATCTACTGTATCAGTCATGTTGTATGAGAGTGTAGATCACGCTTAAAGAAATCCCACAGCGTGCAAATGGGGTAGAGAAATTAAGATGTGAAATAAAAACACTATTTAAAATAGAACAATTTAAACTTACTTGGCACTGATTACTAGAATACAGAGCTCAAAACATTCAAATTTGTAAAGAACCAAAAAAAACAATGACGGGACAGAAAAGAATTTTTTTTTTTCCAGTAAAATTTGATTGAGTATGGAAATGCACCCTCGCTGAAAAAAATGTTTTATTTAAGTTAATTTAGTTGGCCAAAAAATGTGAGAAGTAAATTTAGAAATGGCTCTGAAAGACTGAATTGTGAGAAAGATTTCCGAAATACCAAGAAAAGCTAAGAATATTTTTTTTTAATTATTGTTTTAAACTAAAGCAGAGCACTGTTTTCAAAAAGGAATCCAAAAGAATGTGCCAGAAAAAACACAATTTTACAAGAAAGATTTTCAACTAAACCTTACAACATTTAAAATAAAGGGAGCATTTACACACACTAATCAGAAACCCTATTTAAAATAGCAAAAAAAAACCCCAGCCTAAACTTGAAACTAGAGAGGAGCTTATTGTAAAGAATATCAAGAGAATTTTAATTAGAATAGAGACAGAAACCAAGAGAGGCGAAAATTTGAAAAAAAAAATAGGAAAAGTAAGACCGAGCAAAAGAACCCTTAGGTAGCCCACTAATTGAAACTACCACCCGTAGAACTGGAGACAGGAATACTAAGAACAAGTATACATTACATAAACAACTGACTCACACCATAAGGATAGAGAAGAAAAACAAAATTGAAAATACCACTGAAAATGAATAAATATAACAATTATTCAGCAATGTAGAGAGGGGAACAAAATAGTATCTTTATAATTGTAATTTGGCAGAGTAATTTTACTTCTATTTTTCTTTTTCTTTTTTTTACAAAGGGGTTCAAAACAATATTTTAGCAGCAGTACTCACTCAAAAAACTAAATCCTATTAAACTCTAACCTAAATTCAAAGACGGGGTCACCACTGTCACACACCCATGTTTGTGAACATACACACTTGCATTCACAAACACAGTATGCTTACTTCGTACACAACACGCAATCACTCCATTCACCCAAAGGAGCACTACCACAATTGAACTGAGTTTTCTATAAAACGCTCCCTTTACTCACAAAGAAAAGGGTTTTAATTCTTCTTTGCATTTCACTGCATTTTCCAACAATTATTTCTTCTCTTCACAAGACAATTCCCCACATAGAAACAATAATACAATATTCAAAGTTTTACCAAAAATCCAACACACTCACACACATGTTACACTATCAGTTCTTATATTAAATAGTATCAATAAAGACAAGTCATCTTGACTTGTCGAGGAGCTTTCTTTCACTTGGCTGTACCACCTCTGGACCACCACAGCCTGGACTCTCACTAGGCTCGTACAGCTCAAGCCTGGACCACCACTGGACCACCACTGGACCACCACTGGACGCTGAGGGATTCTGTAACGAAACCCTAGGTCCAGGGTTAACCTCTAAAATGAATTTTATTTATTCTTTCTCTTTCTCTCTTTTTATTCATAGCTCCTTTTTAACTCCTTTCACATTCACTCCAAGATCAATATAGAATACTCACATGAGTCTTGTTCCGCCAACCTATTCCTACCTACAGTTGGGGTACAGAAAGAAATCTTTATACAACAATATTTTATTTATTTATTTTTCAATTCTTCTCTTTTCGCGTTCAACGTTCATCTTTCTCTTTTTCCCAAATAGCGCAATATCATCAAATCTGTATAATTATCAAACTTCTGTTATCATTACAATTACACCTTTACTGTAATTGCTTTAACCAGTTTACAACCCCAACTGGTACTCACCTTCTAGGGAATAAGCGACAAGCCTACCCTAGTAGACTTCCAGTCTACATCTACACTCTATACTCGAGTGAACTTGCCACGCCAGGCATATTACACCCACCAAGGGTTAAGCACACCCAAACCAGGGTTGCATCGGACAAACCAGTCCAATAATATAGCACACCCAACCCAGGGTTGCATCGGACAATCCTAGTCCTATGTTAAACCCAAAGAGGGTTACAATCAGACATCCTCCTATGTCTGTGTCCAGAGCTCCTCTGAAGTAACAATAATCTTCCACCCTTCCTCACATTGGGTGAACACACTTCACAATCCACTCAGCGTCCTACTCTTCCGCATCACTGGCGGTTGCACTCCATGAATACAAAAAAGCATCAAACCCGTAGGTTCCATTCCACAATTGCAAAAATTACAAAATCTCTTAATTGATATGAAACTTTTCCATTCACATCACTTTTTCCTCATTCACATGACAACCATCATCATCATCATCATCATCATCATCATCATCATCACCATCATTACCATCGCCATTGCTATCATCATCAGCATCATCATTGTCATTAACGTCATTGTCATCCATGTCATCATGCTCACCTTTTTCTGATCGTCGCTCTCAAAATTGACCTTGGCCAGGTTTTCCAGGAAAGTGCCATTGAGGCAATATACCTCGTCCACCCTCAGTGCGTCCTGTGATGTCTTGCCGGCCATGTCTGGTGAGGTAGTGTCACACACACACACACACACACACACACACACACACACACACACACACACACACACACACACACATGCGAGCAGGGGGATTCTCCATTGAAAAAGAAAGCACACGCATGCATATATATCAACTGCATACATGCATTAGAAATGCACAACGCACCATTCTTCAAAAACCTATTCCCCCTCCACTTTCTCTCTCTTTTGCCAATTCTTCATCTTGAGGGGGAAGAAAGAGATGAAAAAAAAACCCCATCTGTTACAATGGAAGAAAAACTTCACTTTGGTGTGAACATGGGGGTGGTGGTTCAATGCCTGGGGTCACATGTCACACCCGTTTTTAAAGGGACCCACATGATTTAGAGCAGTGAGCATTTTATTTCTAAAAAGGTATAGGGGACAAGAACACTATCTTCATCTTTTATCAGTTGGACTTTAGTTGTGTAAACCAAATGCATTCACCTCTTTCCCTTTGGTCTGCATGGCTGTGTGTTGGTCTCCTGATCACGGGGGTGGCTGTGTCTTCACCATACATGACAGAGGACAGTGTCTTCACCATACATGACTGAGGACAGTGTCTTCACCATACATGACAGAGGACAGTGCCTTCGCCATACATGAGAGAGGACAGTGTCTTCACCATACATGACAGAGGACAGTGTCTTCACCATACATGACAGAGGACAGTGTAGAATTTATCCACTTTGAAGCGCACGCATGGTGATTTACTTGTGGGCACAGCCTACGTGCAGGCAGTGGGCCAACCTTGCTGAACAGCGAGCAAGCAGCAGCTAGCGTCTATGCTTACCTGAGAGGGCGGCCCATTCAACTGAACCATTCTCTCACCCGCAAGAGGATGAGATCAGATCCTTTGGGTGTTTGGACATTAATTGGATATCAAGAGTTCAGGTCATACTGACGCCTAGTATACATGTGGATATTTTCACTGCCTTTCTTTCTGATGACGTCAGTGCAGTGATTGATAGGTTCCCTTCCACCCCGTTGTTTAATTAACATGATTATTCCTGCCTGCAATAGTACCACATGTGGACTTGTGAAAGATGAATATCAGAACATCATCATGAAAACAGAAAATGACATACCGCATAGCCTGGCCACAAAGCTGGCAATAGCTTTGCTCTCTCCATATCTCTTCCCGTTGTAGACAAAGAAGGGTAACTGCCCATACGGGCTCTCTGTTCAGATGGACAAAGAGTGATACGTAACTATTGTGATGAACAAATCCATAGATAATTTTGTCGACAACATCATGAAAGTAGCACTGTCTGCTAAATAACCTGTAGACATCAGGTGACACACAAAACACCCAGATCCATGCACTCAGCAAATATATGTGCTGGGGGAACAGGTACTGCAAGCTACGTTAGCTTGAAATGTGGGTATGTAACTGTTTAATAATGCTACGTTAGCTTGAATTATGGGTATGTAACTGTTTAATAATGGTACGTTAGCTTGAATTATGGGTATGTAACTGTTTAATAATGGTACGTTAGCTTGAATTATGGGTATGTAACTGTTTAATAATGGTACGTTAGCTTGAATTATGGGTATGTAACTGTTTAATAATGGTACGTTAGCTTGAATTGTGGGTATGTAGCTGTTTAATAATGGGAACAGAAAGTTGTCTTTGTTTGTCGTTCAATAATTTCTTTAAGCAAACAGACTGTGAGGTACTGCTTAATAATGGGAACAAAAGTTGTCTTTGTTTATCGCTCAATATTTTTTTCTAAGCAGACAGGCTGTGATCTTTTTTGTGGAGTCTCTTGATTGGGGAGACAGGAACCAAATGAAATCTTTCCATGGGACAAATTGTCAACCAACACTGGAAGGGCAAGTCTCCTTTTAAAACTTCTATCGATCAGTAGAAAGAAACTCGTGGAGAGCGTGGCAGCAGAGAGTCCTCAGAAGAGAAGCCCCCTTCAAGCAAGTGTTTCGGCCCTTATCTCCTGACACTCTAGGGGGGTTGGGCCACACCCGGTTCATGACTCCGGATGTCCCTCTGCTGCCCCTTTTTTCCCCATCTTGGGACGAGTCATGGCTGGGATTCGTACCCATGACCCTCTGGACATGCTCATTTTCCACTTAATGACTCGCGCTCTAACCACTGAGCCACAGGGACACCTGATATTTGTAGGAAATTTAAGCCTTATGAAGTTCACTTTTGTTCCTCCTTGACCAGATCCAGCTTGAACACCTCTCTGCCGCGTCTGCCATTGCTTTCAGGGCTCTAGGTTTTTTTCCCTCCCTGCGACTGAGAGCTGTTTCATGAGGCTATATGCAGACGTTCCTACAAACCCCCTAGCTCCAATTTCTGCAGTGAGGACTTTGACCTGATAGCCTTCTCTCCTCAGGCCTTTTGCCAGAGCAGCATACTTTTCAGTCTTGTAGATTTGAGCTGCCTCCATTCTGTTCTCATATGGCACCGTGAGCTCGATCATGATCAGCTGCTTGGTTGACTGATCAACAGATATGTACTTCTCATGAAACATCAAGGGCCACGGAATGCTCTAGTTCTCTGCTCGGCTGCATGTATGTTTTAGCCCTGACGACTGGCTGTTTTGTGCATGTACCATGCTTCACAGAGGACAACAGCAAGACTGGACTGCCCGTTGTGCGTGCATCCAAGTGCTGCTGCTACTGTCGCTATTACAGGGCTTGCTGGCTACAGTGCTTTGGACACAGGAAATATGCCGTGATTTTCCTGGATTTGGTCCTCAGCCGTGCGTAACGAAGTGTCCGGCATCCTCTCACCATATAACCGCCCCAAATCAACTCTCTCTCTCTCTCTCTCTCTCTCTCTCTCTCTCTCTCTCTCTCCTTGCTCTCTCTCTCTCTCTCTCTCTCTCTCTCTCTCTCTCTCTCTCTCTCTAGGGTTTTCTAACCTTCCGTCTTCATCAACCTGAATACTCCAATAATAAGCTGAGAGAAACGAACCCGATTCTCTCTGAGAAATCGAGGAAAAGGCAGGTGGAAATTCTCTCCCTTTCATACTCGCTGAAATAACCCGAGGTTAGCCTCAGCATTTATTTTTTAATCTGACTGGAACTAGCTGTGAACTTCGTGAAATCAGCTCAAGATGATTCCTGAGTTAGATCAGCCTACTCTCACACCTGTGAGCAGGCTCACTGGTCTTCTGTTCCAAGCTGTGGGAGTCCCCCCCCCCCCCCCCCCCCAGGCGACCCTGCACCAAGGTGACTGGTTTGTCTCTGTCTTTTTGACAAGCTGTCAATCTTCTAGATGCCAGCATGGTGACACAGGTCCTGTACCTAGTAATCACTTACGTGAATTGAAAACGCTCACTGGCATATTGGCCATCAGACTGGAAACACACCAGTAGGTCTACTTAGTGACGAAAACAGGCTAGGTGGGTGTTGTTTGTTTTGGCCAGTTTTTTTCCTCCTAGACACCACATTTGAGATCCTGTTACACTGACTTACTGTACTGCACGTGCGCGCACGCACGCGCGCACGCGCGCGCGCATACACACACACACACATAGGCCATCTCGTCGTGTGTGTGTGTGTGTGTGTGTGTGTGTGTGTGTGTGTGTGTATGTGTATGTGTGTGCGTGTGTGTGTGTGTGTGTGTGTGTGTGTGTGTGTGTGTGTGTGTGAGTGTGCGCGTGCGTGCTTGCGCGTGTGTGTGTGTGTGTGTGAGAGAGAGAGAGAGAGAGAGAGAGAGAGAGAGAGAAAGAAAGAGAGAGAGAGAGAGAGATGCTTGTGTTGGGGGTGGAGGGAGGGGGAAAAAGACAGAGGGCACGTTTGTTTGCCAGCACATGAGAAAGAGGAGAAGTCTCAAAAAAAGCAGATCACCTATTTCTCTGCCTGCCTGTTCCCAGGGAAATGCCTTGGTATTTCAGAACAAAGTCGTTACCCGTTTAAAAAAATGGACTGGTCCAGCCAAGGGAATTAACACCTCGAAACGTCCACCCCTATGTTTCGGACCGATTTTTGTGTTAAGGGATTGATACTCTGTAAAACTCTTGTCCCAAACTTTGAGCGTAAGTTTAGTGCAATGGTGAGAAGGGTGGGGGTGGGAAAACGTTTACATGGCTCGTTACGGTACTGATACTGAAACATTTACTGGTACACGTCTCTCGGTGAGTAACACATCAAAAACAGGTTTGACAGAAAACAACAAACGGATCATATGCTTAACTAGCACTTCTGTCCACGACTAAGGATAGACTACAACTCAAACTAGACCAGCTACACTTGCTCTGCAATTAGAGGGGTACACATGTTAACAGAGAGGACACGAATGTGGTCCTACTCTCAAAAGCACACCCGGGGACTCGGATGTGGCACATAAATCGTAGAAATGACAGAACAGCACACGTGTCTTGGAATAATATTTCATTGTAAGATGGGGAAAAAATCTTGAAGGCACCAGAGTGAGAAAACAAGGAAAGAAAGCCACGTAAGTGCTCAAAGGACTGTTCCGAGCTGAAAACGTAAATGTCATGTTATTTCAAACTGATTTGACAGTTAGTTTTGTGTCAGTAATTTTCACATAAAATGCAAACATCTGCTCAGTCCAGTTTGTTGAAAATCGGTCAACTCTAAAATAACAAAAATGTTCAGTCATCGACTCCCAAATAAATAATGTCATGAGCATATCCAAAAAAGATTTTTAAACCATGTTCTGAAAAATCGTTAAAAAGGTTAATCTAGCAACACTTGTAGAAGTAAGTACCCCATAGTCTAAAATGATCTGTCAGAGATTCCAAACTTTGGTTTCATATATCACAATCGAGAGAAGACTGCTCGGTTTAAACTTATATACAGTGAAATGCTTACAAAAGGCCGCCCAACCTTCATGGATTAACTTTTGCTGAAATAATATGCAAACTGGATTTACACATAACTGGAAAAATCTGTCAACATTGAACATTCACAAATTGTGCCATATCGATGTAAATGAACTAGAACATGAGTAAGTTTTGGTCTTAAAGGAAAGGAAATATGAAAATCAAACAGCACTGTGCTTTTATACTAAATCCAGTAAGATTATAGAACAGAACCAGATTTATTAACTCAGTACCTTAATTTCTTTAAAAAAAAGTTATTAAGGAACTAAGGATCTCTTGCCATAGTCTTGAAACAGAGAGAGAAAAAGATGATATTCTCAACTGTTACGTAATAAAGACCAATATCACGTTCTAGATACATGCATAATTTACAAATGAAAATGACACTCCTAAAAGATAGTCAACAAAAGTCATTATTCAGCCAGATCAGGTCATCTAAGAAGTCCATTTCGACTGCATATTTGCAACCCAACAGCGACAGTAATCATTGCCAGCGGCACGAATAATTTGATTCCGATTCTGATTCACTCCAAATTTGGAAAATGGCGTTCAAATTAAAACAAAAATAAATAAAAAAAATAAAAAAAACACACTGGCTTTACTAAATGAATATCATCCCATGTTATCGCAGTATTCTGAATTAAGTGAT
>CM065734.1:2443315-2448315 GCA_033310375.1 Conus canariensis
TAACCTACTGGAAAGAGTGGTGTTCTGGCATGGATGACACTTGTTGTGAGCTGAAGTAATGAACACGTCACACACACACACACACACACACACACACACACACACACACAACATACACACACACGCGCGCGCGCGCGCGCACACACACACACACACATACACATACACACACGTACACATACACACACACGCACGCACGCACTCTATCTCTCTCTCTCTCTAAACAAGGAAAAAGCAAATATATATATATATATATATATATATATATATATATAATATATATATATATATATATATATATGTTATAAAAGCAGAAACGCAGGGAAAGGGTTAGCAGCAACACGTCCACCACCACCAAGATATCAACACTTCCAGTGAAACATACAGGCTCGTTGATCATTTAATGCCTTCACAGAAATTCGTACATCAACAACAATAATTCAATGCCATACTGACCTTACAATGTCAAATGCATGAGGGCTAACAAGATTCACCACTGAAGCAGTTCTAGCATCATCAGCGATTCCCCTCTCCATCCTAATCTCCCTCCTCCTCCCCCCAAAAAAAATTGCTTCATGATCATTATACTACCTTATCGCTTAAAAACACAAAGTCTACATTTCGGTGGCTGGTCTGGAATCCAGGTAAGCCTTGACGTTCTTGTCGTCTTCCACGTTCTTGATCATATTCTGGATCTCGGGGAAGCCGTCCAGAACGTTGGGGTTTCTCTTGAGCAGACTGAAGGTGATGTCCTGAACACTGAGGTCGGCGAGCGTCAGCTGAAAAGGGTCATGGAGCAGAATGATAAGGTCTGGAAGGACCATGGCAAGGGAAGGCAGAGCAGAGAGAAGGTTTTCAGTTTTGGTTTTAAAGCCTAGCCGATCATAGGGGTCCTTTTTGAGAGCTCTCATATCACACACACACACACACACACACACACACACACACACACACACACACACACCACTCTCTCTCTCTCTCTCTCTCTCTAACACACACACACACACACACACACACACACACACACACACACACACACACAAACACACACTATCCTGTCGCCATGGCGAAGTTATAAGTGTCGTGGATTCCCGGCTGGGGAGATCGTGGGTTCGATTCCGATCACAGCCATTTATTGATGGAGATTTTCCTGCCACGACTGGCTCGTACCCAGCGCTGAGTTTGCTATGGACACAGCTGGTAAGACTGGGACCACACAATCTAGTTTTTTTTTTTTTATCCACTTCATGGATGCGTCTGTGAGACTGTTGCTTGGATGTCCTGGCCAACACTGCATGTGTCTGTATCTCTCGGGCCTTGTTAGCGCCGGAATATATTGCGAAAGAACACGTCAAGTACAGCCCTGTCATGATGCAGTCTCTTACCCGAATGGAAATCCGTATCATCATCCTCATCGATCAGCTTGTGAAAATGAAAAAGGTCTCAAATCACTTTTTTTTTCCCTGTATATGACTTCTCTCTTTTTCAGGATATGACTTCCCCCTTTTTCAGGATGTGACCTTTCCCCTTTCTTCAGGATATGACTTTCTTCCCTTTTTCAGGATATGACTTCCCCCTTTTTCAGGATATGACTTCCCCCTTTTTCAGGATGTGACCTTTCCCCTTTCTTCAGGATATGACTTCCCCCTTTTTTCAGGATATGACTTCCCCCTTTTTCAGGATATGACTTCCCACTTTTTT
The DNA here is from genome assembly GCA_033310375.1 of Conus canariensis. Lineage (NCBI taxonomy): Eukaryota > Metazoa > Mollusca > Gastropoda > Neogastropoda > Conidae > Conus > Conus canariensis. Next base: position 2,445,017 of record CM065734.1, read on the forward strand.
CAGGATATGACTTCCCACTTTTTTCAGGATATGACTTCCCCCTTTTTCAGGATATGACTTCCCCCTTTTTCAGGATATGACTTTCCCCCTTTTTCAGGATATGACTTCCCCCTTTTTCAGGATATGACTTCCCCCTTTTTCAGGATATGACTTTCCCCCTTTTTCAGGATATGACTTCCCCCTTTTTCAGGATGTGACCTTTCCCCTTTCTTCAGGATATGACTTCCCCCTTTTTCAGGATATGACTTTCTCCCTTTTTCAGGATATGACTTCCCCCTTTTTCAGGATATGACTTCCCCCTTTTTCAGGATATGACTTCCCCCTTTTTCAGGATATGACTTCCCCCTTTTTCAGGATGTGACCTTCTCCCCTTTCTTCAGGATATGACTTCCCCCTTTTTTCAGGATATGACTTTCTCCCTTTTTCAGGATATGACTTCCCCCTTTTTCAGGATATGACTTCCCCCTTTTTCAGGATATGACTTCCCCCTTTTTCAGGATATGACTTCCCCCTTTTTCAGGATGGACTTCCCCCTTTTTTCAGGATATGACTTCCCCCTTTTTCAGGATATGACTTCCCCCTTTTTCAGGATATGACTTCCCACTTTTTTCAGGATGTGACTTCCCCCTTTCTTCAGGATATGACTTCCCCCTTTTTCAGGATATGACTTCCCCCTTTCTTCAGGATATGACTTCCCCCTTTCTTCAGGATATGACTTCCCCCTTTTTCAGGATGGACTTCCCCCTTTTTCAGGATATGACTTCCCCCTTTTTCAGGATATGACTTCCCCCTTTTTCAGGATATGACTTCCCCCTTTTTTCAGGATATGACTTCCCCCTTTTTCAGGATATGACTTCCCCTTTTTCAGGATGCGACTTCCCCCTTTTTTCAGGATATGACTTCCCCCTTTCTTCAGGATATGACTTCCCACTTTTTCAGGATGTGACTTCCCCCTTTCTTCAGGATATGACTTCCCCCTTTTTCAGGATATGACTTCCCCCTTTTTTCAGGATATGACTTCCCCCTTTCTTCAGGATATGACTTCCCCCTTTTTTCAGGATATGACTTCCCCACTTTTTTCAGGATATGACTTCCCCCTTTTTTCAGGATATGACTTCCCCCTTTTTCAGGATATGACTTCCCCCTTTTTTCAGGATATGACCTTTCCCCTTTTTTCAGGATATGACTTCCCCCTTTTCAGGATATGACTTCCCCTTTTTTCAGGATATGACCTTTCCCCTTCCTTCAGGATATGACTTCCCCCTTTTTCAGGATGTGACCTTTCCCCTTTCTTCAGGATATGACTTCCCCACCCCCTTTTTCAGGATGTGACAACAACAACAACAAAAATAGTTAATGACATGATAGCTGAACTATAGAAATCGTGAAGACAAAAGGACTAAACCTTGTCAACGCCGACCTTGCGTTGAAGCAATCAAGTTAAGTGACAAACTCGTTCATTTTCATTGTCCTATTTGTTCATGTCTTGCCCGAAGAAGACCTAGGAGGTCGAAACGCGTCGTGTTTTGTCTTGTGACACGTTTGTCCACGTTTCTCTTGGCGGTTCGCTAACATTTATTTAAGATCAAATCGAGAACGCCAAAATTCTGCTTTCTCATTTATCTTATAAAGAATGAAACATTTAACACTCTCTCTCTCTCTCTCTCTCTCTCTCCTCTCTCTCTCTCTCTCTCACACACACACACACACACACACACACAACAATGCATACACGCGTGTGCACGCACGCACACACACATGAAAGAGCAAGTACATACTGCAGAATGAACAACCAACATCCACTCAAGGCAGTGTGTATAATTTTCACTTCCTTATCACTAGATTAAAACGAAAAAAGCTAGCATATCATATCCAATTGTGAGCACACACAAAAAACAAACGTAATAGGGTGTCCAGAAGAAAAGCCCGGTGGGAATGGCCCACAAAGGCAGAATACAAAAGACAACAGTAAAGAAAGACCAACATTGTAAAACAAGAAGACAAAGGCCAAGAGAGTGCTAGAAAAGAGGAAGTTTTTAGCACCAAACTTCCAGAGGGCAGGGAGAGCTCTTTGTACTTGCAAGAGTCCCCGGCCTCCCCCCCCACCCCCCCCCCCCCCCCCCCCCGATGGACTCGAGGAGGAGCAGGTCAGACTGCAAGGCGTCAAGTCTGGAGAGGAAGAGGTCTACAGGGACCTGAGGGAGGCGTCTGTTGCACCTACCGCCGTTCCCACGAAGTAGCCGGTGCCAGACTCTTTGAGCAGCTTCTCGAAGAAACCCAGGAACTTGGGGATGGTCTGCTCTCCCAGGTCTTTGGTCATCGTGGCCTGCGCCAGCCAAGACACATAACACAGAGCAGCAGAATGGAAAATCGGCATCATCACTGATATTGGGGATTTGCACACAAATGCACGTGAACGCACCAACGCCCGCACCTATTCTTTCTTTTACACACACACACACACACACACACACACACACACACACACACACACTTGTGCGCATATCAAGATGCTCATTTACTTTTTTTAAAAGATGTTTTTGCGTCTGATCTCGTTATTTTACATAAAGTCAACATTTCCAAATCTTTCTGTTTGCTGTAGGTAATCTTTCTTCCGAGATGATTAAAACAAAAAAGACCCACATATTCTCAGAATAGAGAGAGAGAGAGAGAGAGAGAGAGAGAGAGAGAGAGAGAGAGAGACAGACAGACAGAGAGGGGGAGAGAGAGAGAGAGAGAGGGGAGAGAGGAGAGGGGGAGGGAGGGAGAGAGAGAGAGAGAGAGAGAGAGAGAGAGAGAGACAGAGACAAGACAGACAGACAGAAGACAGACAGAAATAGACAGACAGACAGACAGAGAAGGGATCTTTATTATCCTAGATATAGGCACATGCACAGACACGTATGCGAGCCAGCGCACGCACCCTCTCTCCCTCCCTCTCTTTCATCCACCACACACACACACACACACACACACACACACACACACACACAGAGGCTCATATCCCCCCCCCCCCCCCACACACACACATTCGCGCTAATACGCGCGCACGCACACACAAATGCTCTGTTACCGTAAGTCTGCCTTAGTTCTTAATAACGCAAAGCATGTTTCTCGTTATTTTGATGTACAAGTGTAAATCTTTGCAATGGCTGTGCATAATGTTCGTTCCGGAATGATTTGTTAAATAACATAATCCTTACTTTTTGTCAGCACACACAGGCGTGGATAAACACACACACACACACACACACACACACACACACAACGCACACCGCCGCGCGCGCACGACAACACAC
>CM065734.1:2453315-2463315 GCA_033310375.1 Conus canariensis
GAAAGTTCCACTGCACCTAAGTTTCAAGTGCACTTTGCTCTCTCGAAGTGCGAGGGCACCAGCTAGACAGCTAGACGGCTGAGTTGCGACATCGCTGCACTGCTGAAGAGTGCTTGAGCACGCATGCCTGCCGTAACTGGTAATTGACACGTACCCTCTCTCTCTCTCTCTCTCTGCTCAATACTGTACAACTGCGAGTCTTTCTGCTTCACATTGTACAGTGTGAGCTCTCTCTCTCTCTCTCTCTCTCTCTCTCTCTCTCTCTCTCTCTGTGTGTGTGTGTGTGTGTGTGTGTGTGTGTGTGTGTGTGTGTGTGTGTGTGTGTGTGTGTGTGTGTTCTCCACGCTGTACAACGGTATTTCTGCTTCACTCAGTGCTCTCTCTCTCTCTCTCTCTCTCTCTCTCTCTCTCTCTCTCTTCTCTCTCTGCTGCACGCAGCACAGCGGCGAGTCCTTCTGCTTCACATTGTACAGTGGTGAGTCTCTCTGTGTTATATTGTACAGTGGTCGAGTCTCTCTGTGTTATATTGTACAGTGGTGAGTCTCTCTGTGTTATATTGTACAGTGGTGAGTCTCTCTGTGTTATATTGTACAGTGGTGAGCCTCTCTGTGCTATATTGTACAGTGGTGAGTCTCTCTGTGTTATATTGTACAGTGGTGAGCCTCTCTGTGTTATATTGTACAGTGGTGAGCTCTCTGTGTTATATTGTACAGTGGTGAGTCTCTCTGTGTTATATTGTACAGTGGTGAGCCTCTCTGTGCTATATTGTACAGTGGTGAGTCTCTCTGTGTTATATTGTACAGTGGTGAGCTCTCTGTGTTATATTGTACAGTGGTGAGTCTCTCTGTGCTATATTGTACAGTGGTGAGTCTCTCTGTGTTATATTGTACAGTGGTGAGCCTCTCTGTGTTATATTGTACAGTGGTGAGTCTCTCTGTGTTATATTGTACAGTGGTGAGTCTCTCTGTGTTATATTGTACAGTGGTGAGTCTCTCTGTGTCATATTGTACAGTGGTTGGTCTCTCTTGGCTAATTGTACATGTGGTCTGTGTTCTTCTTGTGAGTTTCGTATTGTACAGTGGGTCCTGTGTTATTGTATGGGTCTCGGAATTGTACAGTGGTTCCATTTACGCCTCTTTGGCTACATTGTCGTGTCTGCCTGAGGAGGAAGGTGGAGTTGGTCGAAAACTCTCCGTCTCCTAAATATTCATATTCCTCTCCCCACCCCCCATCCCCCACTCCGTTTTCCTCCTTTATAAAAAAAAATAAAAAGACAAACAAACAAACAAACCTGATCAAGTTTACTCATCCTGGACTGCCATATCCGACGAATTCCGCCTCACAATACCAAAAAGGGACACGGCAGACGGGTACAACATCCTAGAACAACAACGGCACCACCAGAACAACAACATTCTACTGGCACCCCACCAATATGACATGACCCCACTGGCATTCCACCACAGCAACAAGACGTTCAAATGAGGCGGCTAAAAAGGCAGCTTCTGTGTCGGTTGCTGTCGAGATTCAAACCAGTTATGTCTGACTGTGGACGAGGTCCTGTGCCACTGAGCCCATAAGCCATCTCCACTTCACCCCACCCCCCACCCCCACCGCCCCAACCCCAGTCAACTCCACAACCCAACCCATCCGTCCATGTTCCGTGCAAGACGTGAGGTTTTTCTTACAGAGTGCTTAATGTATCAGTAAGAAAGTTTTAAACAGGAATGCTCAATTTGTCAGAAACACTGGAAGGTTTTATACAGGGTGTTCAATCTGACAGTAATTATTAGAGGGCATGATGTTCAATTTGTCTATAAGACTGGGAGTTTTATACGGAGTGTTCACTTTGTCAGTAAGGCGGAGGAGTGGGGGAGAGGGGGGGGGGGGGGGCGTTGTACAGGATGTCCAGTTTATCAATAAGACTGGAGAGTTTTTTTTTCTAGAAAGTTCAGTTTCAAAGTGAGATGACTGCAGGCGGAAATTGAAGCAAATTTTAAAAGCTAATTTTACGTAACTCCCCCGGTTCACATAGGCATGCCAATTACATGACAAAACACGACGTGTTTGACCTCCTAGGTCTTCTCCAGGCAAGACAAACAACATTCAGGACAATGAAAACGAAGAACGAGCAATTACTTATCTTCTCGAATTCGGCGCAAGATGGGCGTTGAGTGATCATTTTTTTAGTGAGACTGGAGTTTTTTTTTTTTTTTTTTTTTTTTTTTTATACAGGGTTTTGAGTCTGTAAGTCAGACTGGAGGATTTTAAACAGGGTGTTCAGTTTGTCAGTTAGGCTGTAGGGTTTTGTGCAGGGTGTTTATTTGTTCAGTGAGACTGGAGTTTTTTGGGTATTTTTTACGAGGTGTTCAGAGTATCATTAAGACTGAAGGGTTTTATATAGGACGTTCAGTTCCTCATTAAGACTGGAGGGTTTTATATAGGACGTTCAGTTCGTCATTAAGACTGAAGGGTTTTATATAGGACGTTCAGTTCGTCATTAAGACTGAAGGGTTTTATATAGGACGTTCAGTTCGTCATTAAGACTGAAGGGTTTTATATAGGACGTTCAGTTCGTCATTAAGACTGAAGGGTTTTATATAGGACGTTCAGTTCGTCATTAAGACTGGAGGGTTTTATATAGGACGTTCAGTTCGTCATTAAGACTGGAGGGTTTTATATAGGACGTTCAGTTCGTCATTAAGACTGGAGGGTTTTATATAGGACGTTCAGTTCGTCATTAAGACTGGAGGGTTTTATATAGGACGTTCAGTTCGTCATTAAGACTGGAGGGTTTTATATAGGACGTTCAGTTCGTCATTAAGACTGAAGGGTTTTATATAGGACGTTCAGTTCCTCATTAAGACTGGAGGGTTTTATATAGGACGTTCAGTTCCTCATTAAGACTGGAGGGTTTTATATAGGACGTTCAGTTCGTCATTAAGACTGAAGGGTTTTATATAGGACGTTCAGTTCCTCATTAAGACTGGAGGGTTTTATATAGGACGTTCAGTTCCTCATTAGACTGAGGTTTTATATAGACGTTCAGTTCCTCATTAAGACTGGAGGGTTTTATATAGGACGTTCAGTTCTCATTAAGACTGGAGGATTTTATACAGGGTGTTCAGTTTGTCATTGCGACTAACCGTTTTATACAGGGTGTTCAGTTTGTCATTACGACTAACCGTTTTATACAGGGTGTTCAGTTTGTCATTACGACTAACCGTTTTATACAGGGTGTTCAGTTTGTCATTACGACTAACCGTTTTTACAGGGTGTTCAGTTTGTCATTACGACTAACCGTTTTATACAGGGTGTTCAGTTTGTCATTACGACTAACCGTTTTATACAGGGTGTTCAGTTTGTCATTACGACTAACCGTTTTATACAGGGTGTTCAGTTTGTCATTACGACTAACCGTTTTATACAGGGTGTTCAGTTTGTCATTGCGACTAACCGTTTTATACAGGGTGTTCAGTTTGTCATTACGACTAACCGTTTTATACAGGGTGTTCAGTTTGTCATTACGACTAACCGTTTTATACAGGGTGTTCAGTTTGTCATTACGACTAACCGTTTTATACAGGGTGTTCAGTTTGTCATTACGACTAACCGTTTTATACAGGGTGTTCAGTTTGTCATTACGACTAACCGTTTTATACAGGGTGTTCAGTTTGTCATTGCGACTAACCGTTTTATACAGGGTGTTCAGTTTGTCATTACGACTAACCGTTTTATACAGGGTGTTCAGTTTGTCATTACGACTAACCGTTTTATACAGGGTGTTCAGTTTGTCATTACGACTAACCGTTTTATACAGGGTGTTCAGTTTGTCATTGCGACTAACCGTTTTATACAGGGTGTTCAGTTTGTCATTGCGACTAACCGTTTTATACAGGGTGTTCAGTTTGTCATTACGACTAACCGTTTTATACAGGGTGTTCAGTTTGTCATTGCGACTAACCGTTTTATACAGGGTGTTCAGTTTGTCATTACGACTAACCGTTTTTATACAGGGTGTTCAGTTTGTCATTACGACTAACCGTTTTATACAGGGTGTTCAGTTTGTCATTACGACTAACCGTTTTATACAGGGTGTTCAGTTTGTCATTACGACTAACCGTTTTATACAGGGTGTTCAGTTTGTCATTACGACTAACCGTTTTATACAGGGTGTTCAGTTTGTCATTAAGAATGGAGGTGTTTTTTTTCAGGCTGTTCAGTTTGTCATTAAGACGGAGGGTTTAATCAGGGTGTTCAGTTTGTCATTAAGACTGGAGGGCTTTAATCAGGGTGTTCAGTTCGTCATTAAGACTGGAGGGGTTTAATCGGGGTGTTAGTTTGTCATTAAGAGTGGAGGGCTTTAATTAGGGTGTTCAGTTTCTCATTAAAACTGGAGGGGTTTAATCAGGGTGTTAGTTTCTCATTAAGAATGGAGGGCTTTAATCAGGGTGTTCAGTTTGTCATTAAGACTGGAGGGGTTTAATCAGGGTGTTGAGTTTGTCATTAAGACTGGAGGGGTTTAATCAGGGTGTTGAGTTTGTCATTAAGAATGGAGGGCTTTTATACAGGGTGTTGAGTTTGTCATTAAGAATGGAGGGCTTTAATCATGGTGTTCATTTGTCATTGACTGGAGGGGTTTAATCAGGGTGTTCAGTTTGTCATTAAGAATGGAGGGCTTTATACAGAGTGTTCAGTTTGTCATTGAGAATGGAGGGCTTTATACAGGGTATTCAGTTTGTCATTAAGACTGGAGGGTTTTGTACAGGGTGTTCAGTTTGTCACTAAGACTGGAGGATTTTATACAGGGTATTCAGTTTGTCATTAAGACTGGAGGGTTTTGTGCAGGGTGTTCAGTTTGTCACTAAGACTGGAGGGTTTAAACAGGGTGCTCAGTTTGTCACTAAGACTAGAGGATTTAATCAGGGTGTTCAGTTTATCAGTAAGATTGGAGGGTTCAGTTTGTCAGTAAGACTGAAGGGTTTTTAAACATGTTCAGTTTGTCAAAAAGACTGGGGGAGGGGGGGGGGGGGGGAGGGGGGAGGGGTGAACAGGGTGTCCAGTTTGTCAGTTAGACTACAGGGTTGTTTTTTTGTAAATATATAAGGTGTTGCGTTTGTCAGTAAGACTGACGGCTTTATACGGAGTACTCCGTTTGTCAGTAAGACTGAAAGGTTTCATACAGGGTGTTCAGTTTGTCAGTAAGACGGGGGGAGGGGGTAGACAGGGTGTCCAGTTTGTCAGTTAGACTGGAGGTTTTTTTTTATACAAGGTGTTGAGTTTGTCAGTAAAAAAAAACTGGAGGGTTTTATTCAGGGTGTTCAGTTTGTCAATAAGACGTGAGGGTTTTATGCAAGATGTTCAGTTAGTTATTAAGACTAGAGGATTTAAATAGGGTGTTCAGTTTATCAGTAAGATTTGAGGATTTTATACAGGGTGTTCAGATTGTCAGTAAAAACTGGAGGGTTTTATTCAGAGTGTTCAGTTTGTCAATAAGACTGGAGAGTTTTAAACAGTGTTCTGTTTGTCAGTAAGACAGAAGGGGTTTAAGCAGGGTGTTCAGAATTGTCGCAAAGACAGGGTATGATGGGTAGGAAGGGGGGCTAACCAGGATGTTCAGTTGGTCAGAAAAGCTGGGGACTTGCACACCTTATGCTCAGCTTGTGAGTTCATCTGCTGTCCACTTTCTTGTCGTTACGTCACCATTCAAATGAAAGCTAACTGCATTTTCATGTTTGTCAAGTCTGGTGTGATCAGGTTCTGACCTGCCCGTAAATGTTTCATGCGTGTTCTGCGCACACATCTTCATAGTTGGAATGCATGTCAGGAAAATTCATGGAAGCTTAGTAGGAAAAGGTGTGGGCGTGTTGCATTTTCAACAGACTTTTTGTTGAAATGTCTTCCAGTCTCACAACACGCTATTTTAAGCACTAAAGGGAGCCTTTAGCAGTGTGTGTGTGTGTGTGTGTGTGTGTGTGTGTGTGTGTGTGTGTGTGTGTGTGTGTGTGTGAGTATGTGTATGTGCGCGTGTGTGTGTATAGGCGTGTGTATAGTCTGTGTATAGGTGAGAGAGAGAGAGAGAGAGAGAGGGAGAGAGAGAGAGAGAGGAGAGAGAGAGAGAGAGAGAGAGAGAGAGAGAGAGAGAGAGACAGAGGGGGGGGGGAGACAGAGACAGAGACAGAGAGACAGAAATAGCACGTGCGGGTGTAATGTGTCAAAGAATTTTTTCGTCGAAATTTCCAAGTATGTTATCGCATTGAAAAACATATATATGTTTTCTTTGCCTATACCTTATATCCATTCCTTCGTCAATTTTCAAAGCAATTAACTTCCACGACAAATCGAACAAGTCAGGAATTATGATAATTCTACAGAAGACAGATGATTCAGATTAGGACCTGATAAAACTGAATTTCTTCGCAGAGTGCCCAAATTATTTGTGAAGAAAGACACGTACCCATTTTTGATAGGACAACATACATTCCGACTGTTTGTAGTAGCCCATGGCCTGAAAGGAAAACATATGGATGAAACAGGACGGCGCGGCGCGTTATGGTCCAGGGGTCTATCACAAGCTTTCCAAATCATTCAAAAATGCATTCCTTCTCATCACTAAGTTGACCACAGAAGTTCAACTCAATTATATAAGCAGGGAATGAAAAACAACAAGCAAACAAGCAAATTAAATCAACAGCAACACATCCACTTGAACTAAGACAACACTCCCAGCGTCTCTCACGAGCATTTAATGATACGAACAGAAATTCATGCTTAAACAATAACTGTTCAATATCTTATCATCTACAAATGTATGCACAGTCACAAACCCAATAACTCGCCACCCACGGTTCGACCATCCTAACCTCTCCCTAAAACACCAGCGGGTGTCAAGTCTACATTTCAGTGACTGGTCTGGAATCCAGGTAGGCCTTGACCTTCTCATGGCCTTCCACGTTCTTGACCATCCTCTGGATCTTTGGGAAGCCGTCCAGAACGTTGGCGTTTTCCTGGCGCAAAGAGAAGGTGATGTCCTGAACGGTGAGGTCGGCTAGCGTCAGTTGAAAAGGTCATGGGAAAGCAGAGTGAGGTCTGTGAGACACTGGCATCTTCAGGGAAGAAAAAGCAAAGATGTTTTCCACTTTCAGTTTAAGGTCACTTTCGGGATGGTCATCACACAGAGGGAAAAGCCTTGTACTATAACAAAAAACCCCGAAGAATCAAGACACCTATTTGTTATGTGTACCTTCAATGATGATTTAATTACTAAACCTACCGACATGCTCAACTTAGAGCAAGGGTAGGGTAAGATCAAAATATAGCAGTCCCATAGCAAATGGTTAGAGCTATCCCCTGTGGAGCTGATAGTCGTGAGTTCGTATCCCTCGCTTATCCACATTTGACTGGAAACAAGATCTGACGAGGGAAGTAAAAGAACCTGTCAGGGATTCGAAGCAAGATTAGGCAATGGAAGACAAAGTACCCCTCAGGGATTGGAAGCAAGATTAAACGACGGAAGACAAAGTAACCCTCAGGGATTGGAAGCAAGATTAGGCGAGGAAGACAAAGTACCCCTCAGGGATTGGAAGCAAGATTAAACGACGGAAGACAAAGTAACCCTCAGGGATTGGAAGCAAGATTAGGCGAGGGAAGACAAAGTACCCCTCAGGGATTGGAAGCAAGATTAAACGACGGAAGACAAAGTACCCTCAGGGACTGGAAACAAGATTAGGCAATGGAAGACAAGTACCCCTCACGGATTGGAAGCAAGATTAAACGACGGAAGACAAAGTACCCTCAGGGATTGGAAGCAAGATTAAACGACGGAAGACAAAGTACCCCTCAGGGACTGGAAACAAGATTAGGCAATGGAAGACAAAGTACCCCTCACGGATTGGAAGCAAGATTAAACGACGGAAGACAAAGTACCCCTCAGGGATTGGAAGCAAGATTAGGCGAGGGAAGACAAAGTACCCACCAGGGATTGGAAGCAAGATTAGGCAATGGAAGACAAAGTACCCCTCAGGGATTGGAAGCAAGATTAAACGACGGAAGACAAAGTAACCCTCAGGGATTAGAAGCAAGATTAGGCGAGGGAAGACAAAGTACCCCTCAGGGATTGGAAGCAAGATTAGGCGAGGGAAGACAAAGTACCCTCAGGGACTGGAAACAAGATTAGGCAAGGAAGACAAAGTACCCCTCACGGATTGGAAGCAAGATTAAACGACGGAAGACAAAGTACCCCTCAGGGATTGGAAGCAAGATTAGGCGAGGAAGACAAAGTACCCACCAGGGATTGGAAGCAAGATTAGGCGAGGGAAAACAAAGTATCCACAGGGATTGGAAGCAAGATTAGGCGACGCAAGACAAAGTACCCACCAGGGATTGGAAGCAAGATTAGGCGACGGAAGACAAAGTACCCACCAGGGATTGGAAGCAAGATTAGGCGACGGAAGACAAAGTACCCCTCAGGGATTGGAAGCAGATTAGAAGAGTGAAGACAAAGTACCCTCACGGATTGAAGTAAGATAGGCGAAGGAAGACAAAGTACCCCTCACGGATTGGAAGCAAGATTAGGCGGCGGAAGACAAAGTACCCCTCAGGGATTGGAAGCAAGATTAGGCGAGGAAAGACAAAGTACCCACCAGGGACTGGAAGCAAGATTAGGCGAGGAAGAGAAAGTACCTATCAGGGATTGGAAGCAAGATTAGGTGACGGAAGACAAAGTACCCACCAGGGATTGGAAGCAAGATTAGGCGATGGAAGACAAAGTACCCACCAGGGATCGGAAGCAAGATTAGGCGACGGAAGACAAAGTAACCCTCAGGATTGGAAGCAAGATTAGGCGAGGGAAGACAAAGTACCCCTCAGGATTGGAAGCAAGATTAGCGAAGGAAGACAAGTACCCCTCAGGGATTGGAAGCAAGATTAGGCGTCGAATACAAAGTACCCCTAGGATTGGAAGCAAGATTAGGCGAGGAAGACAAAGTACCCCTCAGGGATTGGAAGCAAGATTAGGCGTGGAAAGACAAAGTACCCTAAAGGACTGGAAGCAAGATTAGGCGATGGAAGACAAAGTACCCTAAAGATTGGAGCAGATTAGGTGTCGGAAGACAAGTACCACCGGATGGATGGAGATAGCGTCGGAAGACAAAGTACCCTCAGGGATTGGAAGCAAGACTCGGCGACGGAAGACAAAGTACCCCTCGGGGATTGGAAGCAAGACTCGGCGACGGAAGACAAAGTACCCCTCAGGGATTGGAAGCAAGACTCGGCGACGGAAGACAAAGTACCCCTCGGGATTGGAAGCAAGACTCGGCGACGGAAGACAAAGTACCCCTCAGGGATTGGAAGCAAGACTCGGCGACGGAAGACAAAGTACCCCTCAGGGATTGGAAGCAAGACTCGGCGACGGAAGACAAAGTACCCCTCAGGGATTGGAAGTAAGACTCGGCGACGGAAGACAAAGTACCCTCAGGGATTGGAAGCAAGGTTAGGCGTCGGAAGACAAAGTGCCCATTAGAATTGGAAGCAAGATCTTGCAAGAAAAGACAAAGTACCTGTCAAGGATTGGAAAGACGTTCAGGTGAGACAAGCCAAAGTACTCATCAGGGACTGGAAACAAGATCAGGCGACGGTAGACGCAGTACCCATCAGGAATAGGAAGGAAGGTCTTGCGAGAGAAGACAAAGTTCCCGTCAAGACTGGAATCAAGATCAGGCAAGGAAAGACAAAGTACCTGTCAGGGATTGGAAGCAAGGTCAGGCAAATAAAAAACAAAGTTCCCGTCAGGGATTGGAAGTAATATTAGGCAAGGAAAGACAAAGTTCCTGTCAGGGATTGGAAGCAAGATCAGGCAAGGAAAGACAAAGTTCCTGTCAGGGATTGGAAGCAAGATCAGGCAAGGAAAGACAAAGTACCTGTCAGGGATCGGAAGGAAGATCAGGCAAGGAAAGACAAAGTACCTGTCAGGGATCGGAAGGAAGATCAGGCAAGGAAAGAC
>CM065734.1:2468315-2470815 GCA_033310375.1 Conus canariensis
GTGAGCGGCGCGTGGTGTATGCGACATGCGTTTGTGTGGTGTGTGTGTGTGTGTGTGTGTGTGTGGTGTGTGTGCGCGCGCGCGCGCGCGCGTGCGCGTGTGCGCGAGTGTTTGTGTTGGCGTGTGTGTGTGTGCGTGCGTGTGTGTGTGAAGAGAGAGAGAGAGAGAGAGAGAGAGAGAGAGAGAGAGAGAGAGTGACACAGACAGACAGACAGACAGACAGGCAAGACAGTACGTTTAGGTATACTATGTTACACACACCCCATGTATTCAAATTCAGCTTTTTCGTTTTGTGTGCCAGTATATGAAAGTGCTTCTTAAGATCATGTGTTGAACATCAACAGGTTTTAAAAAAATTTTTTTTAACCTTTTTGAGGAAAAACAAATGCCTTAAGTTGGTAATAATATTCATGATCATCTTCAGTATAACGGAAACATTCGTCAGTCATTGGAACATGGATAGGTCTGATACACGTACCTAAAGACAAAAGCAGGTGATGACTCTACTCTCCTGTTTCTATGTTGTACACATTACCACGCCAACCCTGGTCACACACAAACAGAAAGAACCCCATGCATCTACACCTCCATCACCTCCCTTTCTAACCCATGCCACACCACCATACCACGCAACACCCATTCCACCAAACCTCACCACACACACCCATCCACCACACCACACCCCATCCCCACACCACACACTCCATCCGCAACCACACCCAACACCCATACCAACCATCCACCACCACAACATCCCACCACACCCACCACACACCACCCATCCCACACACACACACCACACACCATCCACACACACACACACTCACCATCCACACCCACACACGCAACACACACCATCACACCACCCACACACCCACAATCCACCACACACACACCCATCCACCACACCACACACCCATCCACCACACACACCCCATCCACCACACACACACTCACAACACCACCATCACCACCAACCCATCCCCACACCACACCCATCCACCACACCCACACCCCATCCCACACCACACCCATCCACCACACCAACCCACACACCACACACCATCACCACACACACCCATCCACCACACCACACACCCATCCACCACACCACACACCCATCCACCACACCACACATCCATCCACCACACACACCCCATCCACCAACCACACACACCCATCCACCACACCACACACCCCATCCACCACACCACACACTCCATCCACCACACCACACCCACACCTCCATCCACCACACCACACACCCATCCACACCACACAACCCACCACCACACCACACCCCATCCACCACACCACACACCCCATCCACCACACCACACCCATCCACCCCAACACCCACCACCACACCACACATCCACACACACACACACCCACCCCACACACCTCCACCACACCACACACCCCATCCACCACACCACACCCCATCCACCACACCCACACACACCACACCCACCCATCCACCACACCACACACCCCATCCACCACACCACACACCCCATCCACCACACCACACCCCATCCACCACACCACACCCACCACCACACCACACACCCCATCCACCACACCACACACCCCATCCACCACACCACACACCCCATCCACCACACCACACACCCCATCCACCACACCACACACCCATCCACCACACCACACACCCATCCACCACACCACACACCATCCACCACACCACACCCCATCCACCACACCACACACCCCATCCACCACACCACACACCCATCCACCACACCACACCCCATCCACCACACCACCACCACTCCATCCACCACACCACACACCCATCCACCACACCACACACCCATCCACCACACCACAACCCCATCCACCACACCACACACTCCATCCACCACACCACACCCCCCCATCCACCACACCACACACTCCATCCACCACACCACACACCCCATCCACCACACCACACACTCCATCCCACCACCACACCACACCACACCCCACCACCACACCACACACCCCATCCACCACACCACACACTCCATCCCCCACCACACCAACCCCACACACACAACCCATCCACCACACTACACAACCCATCCACCACACCATACCACACCCATCCAGCCACACCACACACCCCCATCCGCCACACCATCACACTCCATCCACCACAACCACACCACCCCATCCACCACACACACACACTCCATCCACCACACCACACACCCCATCCCCACACCACACACTCCATCCACCACACCACACACACCCCACCACCATCCACACCCCTCCATCCACCACACCACACACCCCATCCACCACACCACACACCCATCACCACACCACACACCCCATCCACCACACCACACACCCATCCACCACACCACACACCTCCACCACCAACCACCACACACCCCCATCCACCACACCACACACCCCATCCACCACACCACACACCCCATCCACCACACCACACACTCCATCCACCACACCACACACCCCATCC
>CM065734.1:2483315-2490815 GCA_033310375.1 Conus canariensis
AGCATGTACATAAGTTTTTAAAGATACCGTTTACGATGCCCATTCAAGTGATACCAAGTCTACAGAGCAGGGAAACAGCCCCCCCCCCCCCCCCCCCCCCCCCCAAAAAAAAAAAAAAAAAAAAAAAATCCTCAAGAGTTTTTTTTTTAAAATGACATCTTCCAATCTTTATTTCAGTCTCCCTCTTGCCGAGTCCTTGTTGCTCAAGCCATCAGCTCCACAAAGTATCGTCCTATCTTTATAATTTATGGCAATTTGATTTCTATTTTCCCTCAAAATTACGCGCTTGTTTGCTTACATTTTGTTTCTTCTCTATTCCTGTTCCAGCATGTTTAACTCTCCCTCCTTCTTCCCTGCCAGCACCCCCCCCTCTCCCCAACCTTCCCTGTTAATACACACTTCCCCTTTTCAGACTTCTCCACCAACTTTCTACACATCTCAGTGGCATCTCACCTCGCTTGTTCTTTTCCTACCCTCCACACCATTGCCACACTGCGCATAATCATATACACGTCCCATCATCAACAGAACAAATTCTGTGCTTTCCAAAGTGACAAACAGGGGCACTAGGCAGACATTCTTTGTCAGTCTGTATCCTCAACATAATCGTCCCTCCCTTTTAGATCTGATATATCTTTTTAAGCACATGGACAAATTTCAAAACGTTCAAAAAGCTGTAATCCTCCACTACCTCTTTGGATTTATTATACCGACACGACCTCATTTTCCCCTGTCAATTCTTCCAAGACTAAGTATACCATTCATGGGGAATGCTAACATCAAACCTGCACAAAGCATTAATGGTTTCAAGAATATTCTGAAAAAAAATCCCGATTTTAAATAATGATGTCAGTGATTAACAATTGGTGTATATTATCAACGTGATCAGTCTTTGATTCAAAGTCTGTGTGTCAGTAAGGGGATGTATGACAGCCTACGCGTATACGACGTGGAGATTAATAGAAGTCTACCACTGCTACTACTGGTTCTTTATCAAAGATGGAAAACTCAACTTAAAATATCTACTTACACTGGTATTCCCGCCAGAGTACTGCATTTATTATTCTACATTTTCCCGGTCTCACATGACTCAAAGTAAGAATACCAGAGAGACAGTAGAAATGAAAACGAATATAATCTGTCTCAGCATCATGCAACAATTTGTATTCTCCTCTTCGGTTAAGGTCAATTGTTAATATAGGCAGACTTGTGCAATTTCTGCCTGTAGCAAGTTTAAAATGGCAGATAAACGTGCTAGGTTTTACATGTTATACCAGCTGTTACAGGAGCAGTCAGCAGCTTACAATCGTTCCATATCCCTGGGAGATGAGCTGACAATACCAAGTGCCCAAGGCCATGCCAGGCCTCCAGCTGACTGACTGGCTATCTCACCACAGGGCAAGGATAATTAAAGACATCTAAATTCTTTCGGCTGTAATGAGATTTTACCCCATAACAGAAGGCTTCATAAAGCCTAAATTTCCCAGCTTAGAACTGGCGTTCGACAGCTATGTGGATAGACAACACATTAAGATGTCCAATTGTCCAGGAAATGCAGGTTTTTAATTTCGGCAGCAGGGCATCTTGGAGTCATTCTCTGAATGCAGCCTAACCCCTATAGAGAGTAAGGAGTTCAGGGCCTGAAATGCTCTTGGAGAGGGTTTCTTCTTTGGAGACTGGTTGTCAAGCTCTCGATGGAGTTTCTTCCGATTTTCTTCCTGCTTTCTGATTTATCCATTGACTTTTCTGTTAAATGACTGTCTTTTTCTAGGGGCTGTATTAAAATAACAACAAAAAAGTTGAGTGTGGTAGAGGGGTGGGGGATAGGAAATGGGGGAATGGAGGGATGGGAGTTGTGTTGGCTAAGACCTTGGTTGTTGCCCAAGACAATCAAGACAATGGTATTAAGAGTTACAAACAGGTATCCTTAGCCTTTATGTCGCTTAAAGGTTGAATTCCCAAGCTATGATTTCATTGACAACAGCTATGCACATACCAGATGCAGAGACAAATTTCAGTCATGCTTTGATTTCAGTCATGTTGAGATTTTGTTCAACTTTTCATAAGCAGAGGCATATATGAAAATATCCACAAAGTAATGTAACCAAATTGAAAGTCTTTGCTTGTATATAAAAAAAAACATCTGATCAACTAAATGACCAGACAGATACATAATGTCTCATTATCCACATTCCCCAACTTACTTGGTTTTTGAGTCTGCCATTGTTCCGGTGTCATACGGATGTCCTCATACGGTTTGCCTGCAGCAGCCAGACACAAACGAATGGGCTCTGCAAGACCTCGGTTATTAGAGTAATACAACTTGATGGTATCAGACATCGTGCAATGGAGTTCTGGATGTACCCACACGGGAACACAACTCTATGAAAAAAACACCTACCAAGACGTAGCCTGTCAGCAAACACTACAAACAGACAACGCGAAAGCCCAAGCAAAGAAGAGACTCAAAGCTAAAGACAGCTGTGTTAACAACACGATGTATTGCAAGGCTGCAGGAATTGTGCGTAGCAATTGTGCAGGCGGCACATTATATAGGCGTGCTTTTTGCGGTTCCGTGATGACGCATTAACGTTGCTATCAGTCGAGCCGAACGCTCACTTCACTCAGCCCATGTATGTACTAGGTCGTGTGACACCGTTATCAGCGTTCAAGTGATCATGGGGCTCAGTTTGGATTTTCCTCAAATTTGCACAGTGGCCATTCCTGATGCTTTGTTCTTTGTTTTATATGTAGGTCAAGCTGTCAGCTTTACTATCTAACTGCATGCTTTGTTCAGTAAGCGCCCTCATGTGTGTGTGTGTGTGTGTGTGTGTGTGTGTGTGTGTGTGTGTGTGTGTGTGTGTGTGTGTGTGTGCGTGCGTGTGTATGTGTGTGTGTGTGTGTGTGGTGTGAGAGAGAGAGAGAGAGAGAGAGAGAGAGAGAGAGAGAGAGAGAGAGAGAGAGAGAGAGAACACAATGGTTCACGTGAGTCATTTTGTTAATGATACTTCTCAATGTAATTGTGTCGTTAAGTTAATGCGACTCTTTTCCACGTGTATTGCCTTTATTGAGACTGTTCTTCAGTATATGTCATTCAGAAAAACTGCTGTTGTCTGTACTATTAGCCAGTTAACATTACTTGTCACTACGTGCGTCGTTCTCTTAACGCCATTTTTCACTACATGTGTCGTTCTCTTAACACTTCTTTTCACAACATGCGTCGTTTTCATAAAACTACTTTTCACTACATAATATTGTTTTGAACACACTACTTTTCACAACATGCGACATTCAGTTAACGCTACATTTAACCACATGTGTCATTCTCTTAACACTACTTTTCACAAGATGTTTTGCTTCGTTGACACTACGTTTCACCATATGTGTTATTCATTTTTGTCACTATGTCATTCAGTTGACATCACCTTTTCACTATTTGCCATTCAGTTAACACTACATTTCACTACATGTCTTCAACATTTAGAAAGAGAGGGGGGTATTCACGCCTAAAACACAGACAAACAAAGTACAGGACAAAGCACAATGCATTTCGACCTCTTGGGTCTTCTTCAGGCAAAAACAAATAAAACATTTAAGACAGAGAAAACGAAGAACGAGAAACCACTCATCTTCTCATATTCGGCGCAAAATCAAAATGGCCGCTGGGCGAAAACGAGGCCGCCAGGGAGGGGACCTTGGGATTCTCCACATGTCCTCAGCTAACACTACTTTTCACTACATGTTTCGTTCAGTGAACACTACTTTTCACTACATGTTTTGTTCAGTTAACACTACTTTTCACTACATGTTTTGTTCAGTGACACTACTTTTCACTACATGTTTTGTTCATGAACACTACTTTTCACTACATGTTTTGTTCAGTGAACACTACTTTTCACTACATGTTTTGTTCAGTGAACACTACTTTTCACTACATGTTTCGTTCAGTTAATACTACTTTTCACTGCATGATTTATTCACTTAACTCTACTTTTCACTGCATGTTTTGTTCAGTTAATACTACTTTTCGGCGCATGTTTCATCAGTTAACACTACTTTTCCGTACATGTGACCTCAGTCTCACTACCTTACAGTACACGCGTCCTCAGTGAACAGGGCTGATTCCTGTCTCCAGTATTTCTGGACAAATTCCTAGAATACATCATGACCGATGCATTTGAAGATATGTCAGATCATCAGAGCTGAAGAGAGAAATGATCCTGAAACTTGGGTTGGTAGACGACTGTACTGGCCTGTCGGGCAGTAAACATAAACTCATCAACCTAATCAAGAGACTAATTAGTAAGTGTTAACACTGCCATCAATACTAAGGTAGCTCTCAATGGAAAAAAGCTTGGAACTGCTCTACAGTCTGCCTGCCAAGGATCCATCATTGATAATGAAGAACACACATCAGAAATCCTGTCAGGTACATCTTATCAGAGGCAAGGGAGAAGAAGAATAGGAAGAAGCATTACGTAGTTCAGCATGAAAGGATCTCAACCCAGTGATTCTTCGTGAAGGTAATGGAGAAGAAGAAGAGGAGACAATCTGATGTAGTTCTGCGTGATGGCCTCGCCATGATGTAGGTACGAAAAGTTGGAACTAACAACAGAAAGCAGTTTTGAACGCATAGACCTCGTCACTATACAGGTAGGGAGAAAAAGCACACCAGCAAACAGAAGTTTTGCTTGATTTATTCTAAAGATACGAGAACAAATTTAAAAAAAATGGGGAAAAAGTTTTTGAAAAGTACCAACGCCTGAATTAGCCCCACTAATACGTTTTAGGAAAAGAAAGGGAAATGGTAGTTGAATGCAGTGCCGCCTGAACGTGGTTGGTTCACTGAGGGTAAAAGGATGAATACACTGAAGAGGTACGTGTCCTAGATGTGTAACATCATTTTCTTTGCTCAAAGTCAATATGTGAAGACAAAACACTTCCACAGTGTTTTTTCCCCCGACACTGGGTAAGCGAGCGGCTGAGTGAAAGGAAAGAGAACTCGCAGGGTGAGAGGGTGCAGAAGGAGTAAGACGAGGAGATAACTAAAGAGAAGAAATACAGAGGATGACATAGATTTGCAAAAGCGTGTTATCACCCACGCACCCAACCATTTACACACGCATGCGTGCGCGCGCGCGCGTTCACACACACACACACACACACACACACACACACACACACACACACACACACACACACACACAACACACATACACGCACACACACACACACACACACACACACACACACACACACACACACACACACACGCACACACACATATACACACGGACGCACGCACGCACGGACACACACACACACACACACACACACATACACGCTCGCCAGCGCGTGCTCACGCACGCACGCGCGCACGCACACATACACACGTAAACATGCACGCACATGCACACACACACACACACACACACACACACACACACACACACACACACACACACACGCACGCACACACACACATGCGCACAAACACACATACACACACACACACACACTCACAACACACACACACACACACACACACACACACACACACACACACACGGACACACGCACGCACGGGCACACACACACACACACACACACACACACACACACACACACACACACAGAGAGAGAGAGAGAGAGAGAGAGAGAGAGAGAGAGAGAGAGAGAGAGAGAGAGATGCGGATGCGGATAATTTATTCAAAAAGGCCATAGCCCCTCTTGAAGGGGGTGGCATGTACAAACAATGCATGAATTCAAGAATCATACACGTAATGCAACAATAGGAGAACAAAATCATATGAATACAAGAAATGGAACATTCAACGCAAAGGAAAGGAGAAAGATATCAATCATGCACTGCAAATGGAGCGGATTTTGAACGCCTTAAACAAATAGATGGCAAATTGTCTTATAACATCTTCGCGTGCAGAAGTGACCAGTAAGATCAACCTAAATGCAGAAGGGTGTCTATGATATTTTGATAGGATGAACTAATCTCCGTACACTCTTTACGATAACAATATCGATGAACGTTAATATCAGACAATCCAGATCTCAATCTTGTCATTATGTACTTTAAATGGCAGTCCATTTATATAGATAAGTAGGTTGGGATACGATGCAGTGGACTGAAGTGTCTGTAT
Source organism: Conus canariensis (assembly GCA_033310375.1). Lineage (NCBI taxonomy): Eukaryota > Metazoa > Mollusca > Gastropoda > Neogastropoda > Conidae > Conus > Conus canariensis. The sequence goes on from CM065734.1 coordinate 2,489,471, forward strand.
AAATCAAATCTATTACTATCTTGAATGTGAGCATTCCAGTCTTGCCACCTACAATGATAAGCCTGGTACGAAGCATTTGAAAAACTGCAGTCTTCTTTCCGACATACTGGTTAACCCAAGCATATCCCAGTCTTAATTAATATAATCTCCTTTTGACTTTTGTCACCTAATTCACCTTGCCCCTCATATCTAAATCAAATAGGATCCTATAGGCTTTCTTCGGTAATCTTGCATCTTCCATTTCAAGTAACTTTAACCAATAACCTATGCATCTTATACCAGAATTTAAATGAACTGGATATCTACTTGTTTCGCCATAAATCAAATCGTTTGGTGTCTGCACAGACACACCTAGAATTTTTTTCAGGGCAAATAAATGAACTTTTTCACAGTGTAGCGCAGCATTTTCTAAGCCCCATACTTCAGCACCATACTGTGCAATAGGCTGGATTTGAGAATCAAACAGTTTGATGAATACATGAAAAGATTGATTTCCTAACCTAGATAACCTTTGCATAATACACAACAAAGCATGTTTAGCTCTGCTCGAAAGATCTTTACAAGTGGCAGAAAAACTTAGCCGTGTTGAAAAATAAATTGCGAGGTATATATATATATATATATATATATATATATATATATATATGTGTGTGTGTGTGTGTTAACTGCATCCGGATTCCATCGAAAGTCCACTGTTCTCGAACACCTAAATATCCACCCTTTCTGATGACAATTATATTACTTTTCAACATGTTTGCCCGTAACTGAAGTGAAGCAGCAGATCGATTTAGACTATTTAGTTGCATTTGAAGGCCAATCACTGTTTCAGAGATCAGAACTACACCATCTGCCAAAAGAAGGATAAACAACTGTAGAATTTCTGTAGTAAACTGTGCACCATGCCTCCCATTATTAACAACTTCAGAAGTTAATTCATTGATAAACAGAGAAAATAGTATTGGGCTGCACACATCTCCTTGTTTTACTCTGCTAGTACATTGAATATAATCTGTTAATTTCCCTCCACATCTGACCTTGATCTTCACACTATTATACATGCTCATTATGCATCTAAACAATTTCCCTTGGACCCCGTATTTTAGTAGAATAGGGCATACAATACTTCTGTTTATAGAATCAAAGGCTTTCTCAAAATCAATGAAAGCAACAAATAATTTGCGATCTAAAGAAAACTGCTTTTGAACAAAGGCCGTTAAAGTAAACATGTGATCTACTGTGGAATAATTACGTTTAAATCCAGCCTGATATTCACCTACAAGATTGTTTTTTTTCCGCCCATTCCTGCAGTCGACAGTTTATAATGGAACTGTATATCTTACTAGTT
>CM065734.1:2498315-2508315 GCA_033310375.1 Conus canariensis
AAAAGACAACCAATGGTAGGTAGGCACTCAAGGTCTGACCAGCGCATTGGGCTAATGCGCAGGTCAGACATCTGCTAAGTCGTAGCCACGAGACCCTCTTCTTCAATTCTCTCATCTTAGTTGTTAATTCATTTATCCATCAGCTTAAAATCATGCGTAGTGTGGTCGCAAAACTTAGCGGATGTGGTGTAGCGTATATGGACTAGTCTGCACGCAGTGACGCTTTATGAAACTGAAACTGAAACTGAAAGGGGGTACATTGATGAAACTGAAACTGAAAGGGGGTACATCCCGTGCCACAGCCGCTGTCTCTGTCAAGACGACGTGGAGAGGCTGACCACCAGGTCAGTAGTAGAATTGTATAGTAAAGGGCCTCAGGATTCTCAGTCAAGACAACGTGGAGATAGTGGGCTTGTTAAGGAAATGCTCTCCAAGGCTTTAGAAAAAGAATTATCCAAAGACACACGCTGTATCTTAAAACCCAAGATGGCCGACGGTGGCCATCTTGAATATATGGTCGATGCCTAATTTTGAAAGTTTTTAAAATAATAATAATAATGAATACTTATATAGTGCCTATTCTCAGCTAGAGACCAAGCTCTAAGCGCTTTACAATCAACACTCGTTTACACAACGGGCTGCCTACCTGGGTAGTGCCGACTGAAGAGCTGCCAGCTGGCGCTTCATTCAGTCGTTTCCCGTGTCATCCAGTCAGTATCGTTCAATATCGATCACTCATTTTCCTTACTTCCTCCATTCTTTCCATTTCTCACGCAGGGTGCATGCTATATGTAACGTGTCATCCATACCAACGGCCAAACTGGCCTACTCTTCCGAAAGTTGGTGATGGGATTTGACGTGTGTGCAAGATGTTATGCGTGCGTTCACACACGGAACTTCGGTTTATAGTCTCATTCGAAAGACTATGGGAAATGGAGTCAGAACCAATGTTAACTCCGAGGGAAAAATCCCCCTGTACCGAAACGCCCCCGGCGAAGGTTCGAACCCTCAACCCCAGGATCACCAAGATTACGAGTCCGGCGCTCTACCAACTGAGCTATTCCGGCTCCGGCTTTTGTCACAATAACTAATTCAATACATGTTTTCTGGGTAATTTCAGGTCGCTAAAATAATTTCTGGTATCAAATTTACGTTTAGAAAATGTTTCAACAAAATAATAAATCAGTATAATGGGAACAGAAGCAATTTGATAATAATCAGAAGGTCTCATTAGATTGAACATATTTTTTAATAACTAAGTTAATTAGATAACAAGACTTCAAATGTCTGGTTGCATAGACAAGCTTTCCATTATACCTAGGTTGGGTCAGTTTAAATTAAAAACAAAACAGATGTTGAAACCGCATCAGGAACCCAACCTTCTAACATCACAGTTAATGCACTACCAGCCGTGGCTAGTAAGTTATTAAAAACACCGTAAGCAAGGTCTGTCTGATTTGGGAACAAAATGTCTTCCAACCTCGCGTTCTCTCGACACTATACTCCAAGAAGGTTACGTTTGGTTGGAAAAAGTGAGAAGCAGTCTCTCAAAACAGACCCCAGAAGCTGGGGAATGGATTTCCTGGGCAGCATACTACGCCAGCATTACCAACCCCCCTCTGCTCCTCCAAGCAAGCCATACATGCTGCCTTTGTTTACTGAGTCTCCCAACAACCCTGCAATGGTTTGGCATGGCATGAAGGTCATTCTTCAGGCCATAAAACACATCAATCCGGGTCAGACACCAGTCATGGAAGTTGATCAACCCCTGTTCACACTGGCCAAAACACTTCAATGGAAGTATCCTCACACTGAGCATGGTGAAGACGCATTTCTGGTGACCCTGGGGGCTATGCACACAGAGAAGATGCTTTAGGGTGTATCTGGTGACTGGCTGGACGTTAGTGGGTGGGTTACAGCACTTACTAATAGTAGTGTCTCAACAAACGGCAAAGCTGATTCCTTCATCGGTGTCCACCACATCTGCAGAACTAGGTACATGCACCAAGTGTCAGTAGCCGCTCTGTATCAGCTCATGAAAAAGGCATTTGACCATTACGTTGATAAAGCGACAAATGAAGCTGATGATGACTACAACACTCTGCCATTTGACGAATGGCTAAAGCAGTTATGTAATGCGCAGCCACAAGCAGATTAGTGGTTCAAGTCCATGGAATTGGATCTTCTCATTCTCCAGTTTGTAAAGTCTTGTCGCACTGCTGCCTTCTCTCTCTACATGCAGACCCTTGATTCTCTGATGCCGTGGGCTGTCTCTCTGGATCATACTCACTATGCTCGGAACTTGCCCATCCATCTCCGTGACACGGCAACACTTGAAAAGCGACACCCTACACTATATGAAGAGTTCAAACGGGGTCACTTCATGGGACAGAAGACAAGACGAGCATTCTCTCACATACCGCGTGACCAGATGCATGAGCAACTGATAGATTGGCTGAAAAATCATGCTGGCATCATTGAGAATCTGGATGACCCACGCACAGTTCGCCGGAAACAAATTGTTCGCCCAGAGATGGCTCGTCTTGTCAGAGAATTTGAGGGGACAAAGAAGTCAGATGAACTGATGCATCATGAACAATACCCCAAGTTCCAATCTGACTTTAAATCTGATGTAATTGCGCTGGTGGATGCATTTGAACAGCTGGGAAACCCCTCCTTAGAAGACAGTGGCGAGCTGCTTGACTTGGACCAGTCAATTTTCATGCTTTCAGATGTGGTAGAGAATGTAAGAAGGGTGAAGGCGACTGGACTACAGCTATACACAGCATTTCTCGACAAACGCGAAAGCTCACAGGAAGAGGCTTTCACTGCTCCAATACACAAAACTAATCTGAAATTGTTCAAAGAGTCTCTCTCTGAACCCCGCCGAAAGTCGGAGATCTCTGTTATTAAGAAGCAACAAGCAAAAGTGACCGAGATTTTGTTGGCTGCGAATTCTGGTCGCATCATCGATGACAATGTATTCGCACACGAAAACTGCACTTACCCTCCCTCACTTACTCGAAAGGGAAGCATGCACCATGGAAACAAGAGTGAGATCCTGGACTGCATTGTCCCGTCAGGTCTCGACAATCACAGACCAGTAACAACAGCCTGTGAACTGGACGGGGCTGTGCTCGTTCAAATGCTTCGTCCCCAACGTGCGGAGACTATTGGTGAATATTTCACTGGTGAGTTGGTGCCATACATCCTCTCCTGGTGTGAAGGGAATGACCGTATCAACATTGTCTAGGATGTTTACTCCAAGACAAGCTTGAAGTCAAGAACTCAGGAACAAAGAGGCAGTGGAGCACGGAGGTGGGTCACTTTCTCAACCAGACTTCCTGGAAACTGGGCTGCCTTCCTTCATGTAGACCAGACCAAGCAGGAGTTGTTTGTGGAGATCGGCAAGAATCTGAAGCTCATAACACGTCCACAGAGCAAGCAGCTCTTCACCACAATTCTTGGTGATTGTGCGAGCTCACCAGCAGGAGCTGATGTTGACGCTGTGGCTCCCTGCACGCAGGAGGAAGCTGATACACAGATTTTTCTCCATGTGGCTGCAGCTGCCTCTGCAGGTCATCGTCGAGTAATTGTGTGAACCGTGGACAGTGATGTTGTTGTGCTGGGTGTCTCAGCGTTTCTTGCCCTTGGACAAAAGATCGATGAACTCTGGATAGCGTTTGGCATGCGACGTAGTTACCAGTACATTCCAATACATGTCATTGCTCGTGAACTTGGACTATCCAAAGCAAAGGCACTGCCAGCATTTCATGCATTAACTGGATGAGACACGACCTCTGCATTCTTTGGCAAAGGCAAGAAGACGGCATGGTCAGTGTGGCAGTCTCTCCCGGAACTCACTTTGCCTCTACAGCTTCTCTCGTGCCCTAACCCCAGCATAGAGATGGTTACAACTCACACAGCAATGCTTGCGAGATTCACCATGCAGCTGTATGGTGTTTATGATGATGACTCCACAAGCGTAGATGCTGCCAGACTTCACCTTTTTATTGCACAAAGGGAAAGACTTTGAGCATATGCCACCAAGCAGATATGCTCTTCATCAACACCTCCTCAGAGTAGCTTATCAGAGTGGACATGTGTGGGGTAATATGCTGAACAAAGCTCCAGCTCCAGTCAATCCAACTGAATGGGGATGGCAACAAGAATCTCCCGATTCTGTGCCGACACCAGTTTACACCACACTTCCTCTCATTTCAAGAAACTGGCCAGAACTTGTCAGCTGCAAGTGCAAGAAGGATTGCAAGGCTCCTTGCAAGTGCAGCATGCATGGACATCCCTGTATGATCCTCTGTACATGTATGTGCACCCAAGGCAACACCAGGAGTGAAATACAGAGAAATGATGAATCCGATTAGTTCAAATGGAACAAAGGTAGGCAACGAATGTGAACTTCAATGTTATTAGACACCTGTTACTTGTAGTTAAGGTTTACATCAAAGACTTTTTGACTGATCTGAAGTTGTGCTGTTATGCCTGAATAACAGTATACATATGTGGGGAAACTTTGTGTATTCATTTTCAAAGTTTGACCTTTTAAATGCAATGCAAATGTTATATTGATAACAGCAATGTGTTCAGTGACCTCAAAATATATAGAAAACATGTGTTGCATTAGTTTCTATGACAAAAAGTTTCTGGGCTATGTTTTGACCACATTACTCAATATGGCCGACGGCAGCCATCTTGGATTTTGAGATACAGCTTGTGTCTTTGGATAAATCTGTTCCAAAAGCATTGAGGAGCTTCTATGCCAAAGGGGACCTTTGCATCATGACTTGAAGTCAACACCCAATTTTGTGCAGTTAACAAGCCTACTAAGAGGCAGACCGCCAGGTCGGTAGTCCGACGAGATCTGTGTGTGGGTACCCTGTGGGACTTCGAACTGTATTTGTGTGCGGCTCTGCTTGCTGTGTGAAGATTGTGACTTGAAGATTCTCCGTCAAGACGACGTGGAGAGGCTGACCGCCAGGTCGGTAGTCCGACGTGATCTATGTCTGTGTACCCTGTGGGACTTCGAACTGTATTCGTGAGCGGCTTTGATTGCTTTGTGGAGACTGTGACTTGGGCTCATTGCAGCCAGCTGTGTGGACTGTGTCTGTTGGGACACTACTGACGGTGCCAGTGAGAACTGTGTTAGAAAAGAAATATTCAATGTGTCAGTTTTGAGAGTGACGATTGAAGCTCCCTGTGTTTGTTGAATGTCCTTGCTGTTGGTGGCGTGTATTGACAGTGTTTTGATGGTTCAGGCAGTATATGAAAGAAAGAAACTTAACTTGTGTGTTGCCTGGCTGTCCATGTTCGTATGATGTGGATGTGTGTAGGGAAACAATCGTTACACGCATCCAAAGTTTTGAAAGTGAGCGTCAGACAGTCATACACACAGCACCACACTACCTGTAACCACACACACACACACACACACACACACACACACACACACACACACGCACACACACCACACATGCACACACACGCACACACACACACACACACACACGCACACGCCACACACACACACACACACGCACACACACACCACACACACACACACACACACACACACACACACACACACACACACACACACACACGGACACACACACACACCCTCTCTCTCTCTCTCTCTCTCTCTCTACATATATATATATATATATATATATATATATATATATATATATATATATACACTACTAAAAACAATTGAAGTACCACCCCTAATTTTTGTATGCAATTTTTAAAAAGCTCTGATAAACCAATTAATACTGATAATTGAATAAACTCTGATGGATAAGCTTACCCGGTTCTCAAATACTACTCCTCGTGCATTTTTGTTATGTTAAAGTCGGTCAGCAGTTATCTACCGCGTCGCATCTGAGGCAAAAAAATCCCGAGAAATTATCGAACTTGTGTCGCTCCCAGATTTTGACACAGACACAGCAAGAAAAAAAAATGTGATGCACGTGAAAGCAAGGTCTTTTCTGAGCAGAATTGCAATCAGTTAGCACATTTGACGGGTATAAAAAGTCGCGAAATTTAGGAAGATTTAACCATGCCTGCGAGACAACGACTAAGCAACACCGACAGAGGAAGAGCGATAGCATGGTACCAAGAAGGTATTGGCTTGAGGGAGATTGGTCGACGGCTTGGAGTGAGTCACCCAGTCATTCTGAGGCTCAGAGACCGTTGGCTTAACAGTGGAAGTGTTGAAGAACAGCAGGGACGTGGACGGACGAGAAGCACCTCCAGACAGCAGGATCGGTTCATTGTTATCGCTTGTCTGAGAGACCGTTCAGCCAGTGCCACAGTACTCCGAGACCAGCTACGACAAGCCAGCAACGTCAACGTCAGTACCCAGACAGTTCGGAACCGGCTCCACGACGCCAACTTGAGGTCAAGGTCCCCAGCAGTGAGATCAATACTGACCCCAACGCATCGAGCTCATCGTCGGGCCTGGGCAGCATGTCATAGAAGGTGGACAAGAGCTGAATGGGCAACAGCACTCTTCACAGACGAGTCAAGGTTCACCCTCAGGTTCAACGACGGGCGGGTTCGCGTCTGGCGACGTCCTGGAGAACGCTACGTTGACGCTGCCGTCAGGGAGCATGACCGCTATGGAGGTGGCTCCGTGATGGTGTGGGGTGGGTTCAGCCTACGTCACAGGACCCCCTACACCGTGTTGAAGGCCGCCTGACCGGTGCCACCTACCGCGACACCATCATCCGCCCCCTTGTGATGCCCGCCCTGAGGGCAGTTGGCCAGGGCGCCCAGTTCCAGGACGACAACGCGCCGTGCCACCGCGCCGCCATCGTGAATCAGTTCCTACAAGGGCAGCAGGTGACAAGAATGGACTGGCCTGCCAGGTCACCAGATTTGAACCCCATAGAGCATCTGTGGGACGTGCTGGGGAGGCGAGTGCGGGCCCACAACCCTCCAGCAGACACCGTGGACCAGCTGTTTCAGTTGCTGGAGCAGGAGTGGCAGGCGATCCCCCAGGACACTCTCCGCCGCCTGGTGCACTCCATGAGACGTCGATGTGACGCTTGTTTGAACGCGAACGGTGGTCATACCCGTTATTAACATCATGACATCTACCATAGACTCTTGTTACTTTTCATTTTGGGGGTATGCCTCTTTAATCAAGTGTAAAACAAAGATAATTTTTTGTCACGGTGTTTGAATAAATTTGAATGGATTGAGGAATAATAAAAATAAAATATTCAATCATTAAATTATGTTCAGCTTTGTTTTCTTTCGAATGACAGCAGTTTTCCTAAGTGGTACTTCAATTGTTTTGAGTAGTATATATATTGTTCGCTTTATTTGGGGGGGGGGGGGGGGGGGGCTTTTTTCTGTCCCGTCTTCTGCGCCACCTCAGTGGCATTGCACCCGCACCGCTCATTCAGAACCCCCGTCCATTGTCACAGCCGGCCCGGCCCGCAGCAGTCCCGGCATTGGCGATCCACAGGGAGCAGTCAATGTCAAGTCGTCAAGAGGCAACCCACCGGAGGAGACACTGCACTGCTGCCGAGTCACTTCGGTGGTGTTCAGTGGCGCCTGTTCTGATCCAACATACGCAGAACAACACCTACTAAGCCCGCTACTGACAACAATAATAGCTTAGTCAAGAGCCGGCCTGAGCGAGTTCTCTCTCTCCGGAGGGTGCCAGCACGACTGTCCAACGACAGCCCCCGTGAAGTTGCCGGTAACGGTGACCCCGACGGAATCAAACCAAGGCCGTAGACGTGGACAGGACATCGAAACTGAGGTTGCAATGGAAGCAAGCTTTGAGGAGCCACAGAATTTGAGACTTTTTTTCTGGTGATCGATGAGAATGAGGATGTTGAAGATGATGCTACAGATTTCCATTCCGGTCTGAGACTGCATGACAGGGCTGTACTCTACGCTTACCTTTATGACATATCCCGGCGTCAACCGGGCTCGAGAGATAGACGCCTGCAGTGTAGGTCATGAAATTTGAGCAACATTCTCAGAGACGCATCCATTATTTAACTGGATGAAACTCGACTGTGTAGTCCCAGTCTTCCCAGCTGAGCCCGTAGCAAACTGAACACTGGGTAGGAGCCGGTCAGGGCAGACAAATCCGGCATGGCTCTGATGGGAATCGAACCCACGACTTCCCAGCCGTGAGTCTGCAACGCTAACCACTTCGCCACGGTGGCTTGTATCTATCTGTTGTTGATCTCACCCCCTGTCTGTTGGTCTGTGTGTACCATGGTATTTCCCTAAACTTGAGGTTTTGCTTTGCCATGTCCACTGCCTCCCGAACTTTCCCTTCTCTGCTGGTCTTAAGCTTTGGTCAGACTGATCTCACAACTTTGTCTTCGGAGTCCTCAAGCATGGTTAGTAGTCTGACTTTACCCACTTTGTGTTCCTGGAAGATGGATTTTAAAGGAAGCTTCAGCTTTGCTTGGCGGCAGTGGAGTGCAAAGTGCAACGTCAGTGAGACCTGGTGGGACACCCAGCCATTTCTTTGCATGTTTGTTCATTTTGGCCTCCACTGATTCCACAGTGCTAGTGCTGATATCATTGATCATCAGAGGCCACAGAAGAATCGGGATCAGCATGAACTGCGAACATCAGACTTTGTATTTACCACACTGGTCAATTACCTGCAGGCTTTCTTCTGTCATTGGCTTGGTTCCCACTCCCCTCTTTGTGTCTTTGAAGGAGTCAGCATACCACCTCCAAGGTTCTTGACTGGCTCTTCTGTTACAGTTGGCATGGCTTGGTTGGCTACATTGAACTTGGCTGTTGTTGCTATTATTTTTTTCCGCAGGGAAAGGCTTCGTGATTTCTTTGGCCTGAAATTCATCTTGAATGAAGTCACAACTAACTGGTCCAAGGGCTTCAGTATCTTGTGTGTCTCATCTTCCTTGGTGGAAAGCACTGTTGTATCATCCATGAAGGCATTTCGAGGGGGCGTTGGAATTCATTCCCGAGATCAGCTGAAAATGTGCAGATCATGGCAGCTTTCAGGGTATCCTCCATTACCAACGCAAGCAGTACTGGAGAAATTGCACAGCCCATTGTTTCCAGATTGATCTAATCTGCTGTGTGTTCTTTTGTGGAGAACCTCATTCAAAAGCCAACGAAATGCATCCTCAGCATTTTTCTGATGTTCTTTGGGACATGATACACCTCGAAGGCCAGTTGAATCATCTTGTATGGACCTGATCCATATCCATTTGTCAGATCGAGCCATACTACGAAAACGTTCCGTTTCTCTGCCCTATCCCTTTGAAACTCTTATCTATCTATCTGTCTGTCTGTCGTCGTTGTCTGTCTGTCTGTCTATCTATCTCGGTCTCTGTCTGTCTGTCTGTCTGTCTGTCTGTCTGTCTCTCTCTCTCTCTCTCTCTCTCTCTCTCTCTGCGAGGGTGCGTGTATGCATGCATGCGTTCGTCCGTGCGTGCGTGTACGCACGAGTGCGGGCGCGCGTGCGTGTGTGTGTGTATGTCTCTCTCCCCCCTCTCTCTCTCTCTCTGTGCGAATGTTCGTGCGTGTGTGCGTTCGTACGTGTGTGCATGGGAGCGCGCGCGCGCGCGCGCGCGCGCGCGCGCGCGTGTGTGTGTGTGTGTGTGTGTGTGTGCTGGAAGGGGTTTGAGTTTGAGACAAAGGTTGGAGCTGTGGGGATGTAGATGCAGAGGTGCAATGGAGCGGCAGTAGACAGCTGGGGAAGACTAGATGTGTGTGGGGTGGGGTGGGGTGGAGTGGGGTGGGGGTGGTGGGTGGGCGGATGTGAGTGTGGGAAGGGGGAGGATAAGGGAAGAGAAGGTGTGAGGAGGGTTGAACCAAAACAAAATAAAAGAAAAAAGGCACACACAGAGACACGTACGCATGCAAACACACACACACACACACACACACACACACACACACACACACACACACACACACACGCACACACACACACACACACACACCACACACACACACACACACACACACACAC
>CM065734.1:2518315-2520815 GCA_033310375.1 Conus canariensis
TAAAAAATGACAAAAGGAGATCGACTCAATTATACAAGCAAGGAACAACAAAAAGAAAGCAACAACCTTACCCAAGACAGCACTGAAACAGTGAAACATTGTAACTCGTGAGCATTTAATGATGCAACAGAAATTCATGCATGAACAATAACTGTTCAGCATCCTATCATCTAAAAATGTATGCACAGTTACAAACAAAACAACTGGCCACCCATGCAGAGCTCGTTACATCAATGGTTCAATACCATTTCTTCTTCTCGCGAGGTCACATCCTACCCTCTCCCTAAAACAGCGGAGAAAGTCAAGTCTACATTTCAGTGTCTGGTCTGGAACCCAGGTAGGCCTTGACCTTCTCATGGCCTTCCACGTTCTTGACCATCCTCTGGATCTCTGGGAAGTTGTCCAGAACATTGGGGTTTGTCTTGAGCAGACTGAAGATGATGTCCTGAACGATGAGGTCGGCTAGCGTCAGCTGAAAAGGTCACAGTAAAGCAGAGTAAGGTCTGGTGCGACAATGGTATTTTAAGGGAAGAAAAAGCAATGCTAAGGTTTCCAGTTTCAGTTTTAAAGTTCAGCCGACCACAAAGGTCACTTTCGGAGCAGTCATCACACAGAGGGAAAAGTCCCGTACTGACAAAAAGAGACGACACCTATTTGTTATGTGTACATTCAATCATTACTTATTCACTAAACCTATTTGTTATGTGTACATTCAGTCATTACTTTTTCACTAAACCTATTTGTTATGTGTACAATCAGTCATTACTTATTCACTAAACCTATTTGTTATGTGTACATTCAGTCATTACTTATTCACTAAACCTATTTGTTATGTGTACATTCAATCATTACTTATTCACTAAACCTATCAACATGCTCAGCTTAGAGCAATGATAGGGCTAGATTAAAATGAATTAGTTCCATAGCCATGTGGTAACAGCATTGCTCTGTGGAGCCGACAGTCGCGCGTTGGTATCCCTCGTTGATTCAGATTTGTCAGGCTTGAAGACTCTCTCTGTCCACCCAGTAGTAAATGGATACCTGATTCAGTTCCAGGAAATCTTAAATAAATGTTAGCGAACCGCCACGAGAAACGTGGACAAACGAGTCACAAGACAAAACACGACGCGTTTCGACCTCTTAGGTCTTCTTCAGGCAAGACACAAACAAATAGGACAATGAAAATGAACGAATTTTTCACATAGCTTAGATCTCTTCAACGCAAGGTAGGCAGGCGTTGAATGAGAACGAGGCTGTTAGAAGGGAGATAATGTGTGAGTCAAAGTAGTAATGATGATAATTATATTACTGATAGGAATACTAATAAAGGTCAAAATGTTGAAATAATAAATTAAGACAGGATTACTACTACTTTTGGTGATAATAAGGCAATAGCAGTTGTAGTATGGGAGAAAGGAGTGTGGGTTAGAGGGTTCTTAAGCACCATGGTTGCCGTGGCAACAGTCTTGGCGATGGGGATGTCGATACCAACAATAGTATTACTGACGATACTGCTAACAACTATTTGAAGGTAAAGGTCATAGAAGCATGACACAGAAATATATTCAGAAAAATATATTTAGATAAAAATGATAAAAAATAACTTCAAGAAAAAAGAAATTCAAGAAAAAAGTCAGGGCTGACAGCTATCGCCCCATCAGCCTCATCAGCTGCGTGGGCAAGCTCCTAGAGCGTACGATCAATTCGCGGCTAGTCTGGCATCTGGAGAAGAACAACATCATCACTCCAGAGCAGGCAGGCTTCCGCCAACATCATTCCACTGAGGATCAAGTGACCTACATAGCCCAGAAGATCGAGGATGGCTTCCAGGACAAACAGCATACACTGACGGTGTGGATAGACATGGAAAAGGCGTACGACAAAGTCTGGAAGGATGGCCTCCAGAGAAAACTCCAGAAGAGTGGTGTGACTGGCTGTATGTACCAATGGATCTCGCAGTACCTGAAAAATAGGAAGTCCCGAGTCCATGTCAACGAAGCATACAGTCGGAAGAAGACACTGAGAGAAGGAATCCCTCAAGGAGGTGTCCTCAGCCCTACCCTATTCCTTGTCTTTATCAACGACATCATCAAAGATATGCCACGCAAAGTCCAAGGAGCCATCTGTGCAGACGATCTTGTCCTATGGTGCTCGGAAGAGCACCTCACAACTGCCAACTACAGGCTACAGCAGGCGCTGAATGCTCTCGAAAGCTGGACAAAACAGTGGCTGGTGACAATTAATGCCAAGAAGACCACTTACACTGTTTTCAGCCTCTCACCCAAAGAACAGAGGGCCAGCCTGAGCATCAATGGACAAACTATGCTTGCTGAAAATAACCCCAGGTACCTGGGAGTCACCTTTGACAAACGCCTGTCGTCGAAGAAGCAAGCAGAGAAAACAGAATTAAGAGCAAAAGTACGCCTTGCCCTCATGAAGAAGCTGGCAGGAACAACATGGGGTGCAGACAACACGACCCTCAGGAGACTGTACACTGGTA
>CM065734.1:2528315-2545815 GCA_033310375.1 Conus canariensis
CATCGGTGCTCAACCAATCACGACTGCAAATCCCAAACGGACTATGAACATGGACCAAATGGAATATCCATGTGTCTGTGGAAAGTGTTTCGCTACCACCCGTGGCATGAAGATCCACAGAACAAAGATGGGATGTGTGAAGACTCATCTGAATGAGCAGCAGCGCACTGCATCAGCAGATAAGACGTTGGAAAACCAAGGCCTGGATTTAAACCACAGTGCCAAGGACATCTACGCTGTTGGTTCCGATGAGGAATTTGCACAGGCCCTCGATGCCAGGCGCCTGAAACTCAACCTGCCACGAGCAAACGAAACTGAAGATTGGGAGAAACTGGATGCAAAAATCGTCCAAAGACTCGATGCACTGATAGGGAAAAGCACCCTGGAACACAAACTAGCCACATATGGGGACATTGTGTATGCCACATGTAGAGACGCCTATGGAGCAAAACTACCCAAAGAGAAAACACCTCCAAAGAAATCCAGACGCCAAGAAGAGATGGACAAGATCAGGGTCCAAAAGAAAAACCTCAAGAAGCAAATGAAGACCGCACTGCCAGCTGAAAAACAATGCTTGGAAAAACTCTGGAAAGACCTGAAAGCAAAACACAGCGCCCTCAGCAAAGCGGAATCTGCGAGGAAGAGGAAGAGCAAAAAGAAGACACAAGAGCGCTTCTTCAGAGACCCCTTCCAGTTTGCCAGAACACTGTTTGAGCAGCCAAAATCTGGGACCCTAAGTGTGGACAAAGGAGTTCTTGAGCAGCATCTGAGGAAAACATACTCTGACTCACAGAGCAAAGCACCACTCGACATTCAAGGTCTGGTGTGGCCAACCAACCCTGAGGAACAGTTCAATGACAAGCCTCCAACGTTGGCGGAAATCAAGAAGGTGGTCGACAAAGCCAGAGCCAAATCATCACCAGGGCCGAACGGAATACCTTACCAGCTATACAAGAAATGTCCCAAGGTGCTGGAGTGGCTCCACAGGCTGCTGCAATCAGCTTGGAGAAACCAGAAGATCAGCGGCCAGTGGATGACGGCAGATGGTGTGTACATCCCCAAAGAGCAAAACTCAAGTGACATCAGCCAGTTCAGGCCAATATCACTACTGAACGTCGAAGGGAAAATCTTCTTCTCTGTCATGGCAGCAAGGCTGACCAAGTACCTCATGGAAAACAAGTACTTGGATGTGTCAGTCCAGAAAGGTGGCATCCCAGGCGTAGCTGGCTGTGTAGAACACGCCATAATGATCTGGGACGCAATCCAAAGAGCAAAAACAGAAAAGAGAGACCTGGACGTAGTGTGGCTTGATCTGGCAAACGCATATGGATCTGTACCCCATAAGATGATACAGTTGGCTCTTGAGATGTACCATGTGCCAAAGAACATCTGCGACATGCTCAAGAAGTACTTCAATGGCTTCTCAATGCGGTTCTCTACCAAGGAGTACACAACAGATTGGATCAACTTGGAAGTGGGCATTGCAATGGGCTGTGCAATTTCCCCAATACTGTTCGTGTTGGTAATGGAAGTCATCTTGAAAGCAGCAACAAGCAACGCAAGACAAACAGACCTTGGCGATGGATACAAGATGCCTCCTCTCAAGGCCTTCATGGATGACACTACAGTGATTTCATCCAGAGAAGACGAGACACGTCATGTGCTGGAAAGGCTGGACGACATAGTTGCCTCATCCAGAATGAAGTTCAAGCCAAAGAAATCACGGAGTCTCTCACTGAGGAAAGGAAAAGTGGCCGAATCTGTGGTCTTCAGTGTTGCCAACCAGGCCATTCCAACAGTCACAGAAGAGCCAGTCAAGAGCCTTGGAAGATGGTATGATGATACGCTGAAAGACACACAAAGAGCAAAATAAACCAAACAGATGTCGGAAGAAGGCTTGGAAACCATTGACCAGTGTGGGCTCCCTGGCAAATACAAGGTCTGGTGTCTGCAGTTCATGCTGATACCAAAGCTCCTATGGCCTCTGATGATATACGACAACTGCACCAGCACAGTGGAGGCAATGGAAGCCAAAATCAACAAGTTCACAAGGAAATGGCTTGGTGTCCCACCCTGTCTGACTGACATAGCGCTGTACTGTCGCCAAGCAAAGCTGAAACTACCACTGAAATCCATCCTGGAAGAATACAAAGCAGGGAAGATCAGACTTCAAAGCATGCTGGAGGACTCAGGAGACAAGGTGGTAGAAGCAATCAAGCCCCAGCTGAAGACAGGCAGAAAATGGAAAGTTCAAGAGGCGATGGATTCTGCAAAAGAAAGTCTCAAGATCAGAGAAATAACAGGACACACACAGACCAACAGACAAGAACTGGGGGTGACCAAAACTGAATGGTGGTCAAAGGCCAAAGAAAAAGCCAAAAGAGACATGATGATTCAGGAGATGAGAAAAGAAGAAGACCAAAAAAGACTCCAAAAAGCAGTCCAGCAGAGCCAGCAAGGGCAATGGACAACGTGGGAGAATGCACTCCAAAGAAGTCTCACTTGGAATGACATTTGGCACATGGCCCCTCTCAGGATCAGCTTCATTCTCAGAGCTGCATATGACCTTCTGCCCTCAAATGCAAACCTGGTGAAGTGGGGAAAAACAGACGATCTGCATGCCCCCTCTGCCATGAAAAACAAACAGTGGAGCATGTCCTAAGCTCATGTAAAGTAGCCCTGGCTCAAGGAAGGTACACATGGAGGCACAACCAAGTGCTCAAAGAGATTGTACAAGTAGTCTGGGCTAGTACCAACACCACAAAAGGGAAAATCAGGACTCCAAAAGCACCCGCAACATTCGTCACGGCAGGAGGCGGCAAATCATGGCCAAGAACAACAGTGCCACTCGGAACATGCAGGCAGAGTCTGCTGGACGGGGCAGATGACTGGGAGTGCACTGCAGACCTCCCAGAATGGAAAAGTCACCCAGAGATCATCAGCAAGAGTGGCATGAGACCAGACATAGTAGTCCACTCTCAGTCAACCAAGCAGCTGATCATGATCTAGCTCGCGGTGCCATATGAGAACAGAATGGAGGCAGCTCAAATCTACAAGACTGAAAAGTATGCTGATCTGGCAAACAGCCTGAGGAGAGAAGGCTATCAGGTCAAAGTCCTCACTGCAGAAATTGGAGCTAGAGGGTTTGTAGGAACGTCTGCATACACCCTCATGAAACAGCTCTCAGTTGCAGGGAGGGAAAACACCAGAGCCCTGAAAGCAATGGCAGAAGCGGCAGAGAGGTGTTCAAGCTGGATCTGGTCAAGGAGGAACAAAAGTGAACTTCATAATGCTTAAATTTCCTACAAATATCAGGTGTCCCTGTGGCTCAGTGGTTAGAGTGCGAGTCATTAAGTGGAAAATGAGCATGTCCAGAAGGTCATGGGTTCGAATCCCAGCCATGGCTCGTCCCAAGATGGGAAAAAATGGGCAGCAGAGGGACATCCGGAGTCATGAACCGGGTGTGGCCCAATCCCCCTAGAGTGTCAGGAGATAAGGGCTGAAACACTTGCTTGAAGGGGGCTTCTCTTCTGAGGACTCTATGCTGCCACGCTCTCCACGAGTTTCTTTCTACTTCTCAATATATTGTGTCCTTAAGTTAATGCAACTGTTTTCCATATGTATCGCTTTTGTTGACACTATTATTCATTATATGTCATTCAGATAAAACTGCTGTTTTCTGTACTATTAATCAGTTGATATTACTTTTCACAACATGTGTGGTTTTCTTAAGTCTACTTTTCACTACAAGTGTTCTTTGCTTAACAGTACTTGTCACCACATGTGTTGATCAGTTCACGCTGCTTTTCACTACATGTATCATTCAGTCAACGTATACGCTTCAGCACACGTGTCCTCAGTTATCACTACATTTCAGTACATATGTCCTCAAAATTTGAAAAGAGATGGGGTTAGTTACCGACAAACAGAGTACAGGACTAAACACAACGCATTTTGGACCTCTTGGGTCTTCTGCAGGTTAGGACAGTCACAAAGAAGAAACCACTTAGCTGCTTCTCCTGTTCGAAGGAAGAAGGAGGGAGAGTGCGAAGGGAGAAGGGGGGGGGGGGAGGGGGGGGGGGAGAGAGAAGAAGAAAGGGGAGGGTATGTGAAATGATGGTAAATAAAATGAAGTAAATAAATCAATTTAAAAATATGTATACACACACACACACACACACACACACACACACACAACACACACACACACACACACACATATATATATATATATATATATATACACATACATATAACAAGATTAAAGAGCAATATGAATAAAATAAAATAAAATGAAAACAAATAGATAAATAAATAAATAAAGCACATAGATAAAAAGAATAATAAACACTAAATAGATAAATAAATCAATAAAATTAAAAACAAAATAAAATGACATAAAAACCATAATAAATAAATGGAGGGTTGCTGCACCTTCTGTATGCAGTGGGTAGTGGGGGCTATGGTGGTGTGGTGGTGGTGGTAGTGTGTGGTAGTGTGTGGTGGTGGTGGTAGAAATATTGAAAATAAGAAAAAAGAATTGTGTAAAATTTTCCACAACCAAAACTTAAAAATCACAATAGAAGCAAACAAAAAGATAGTGAACTATTTAGACATAACGTTAGACCTCAACCAACACACATATAAACCATACAAGAAACCAAATGACACGCCTGTTTATGTAAACATCAAAAGCAATCACCCACCCTCCATACTGAAAACAATACCCAAAAGCATAAATAAAAGACTATCCAATTTGTCATGTAACGAAACAGTATTCAACAACGCTACAGCTGAATACCAAGAGGCGTTACATACAAGTGGCTACAATTACAAACTAAGATACGATCCAGACAATGATACAAAACGATGCAGAAAGAACAGGAAAAGGAATATCATATGGTACAATCCCCCATATGATGCAAGAGTTAAAACAAATGTAGGGAAAGAATTCTTTAAAATCTTGACATCATCTTTCCCAAAAGACCATAAATTATTCAAGATATTCAACAAAAACAACATCAAATTATCATATTCATGTATGCCGAACCTTAAAAATGCCATCGATTCAGCAAACAAAATGAAAAGCAGCACAGAAAAAAAGGAGGGTAACGAAAGGAAATCTTGTAACTGTACCAAAAAAGAACAGTGCCCCCTAAGCAACAAATGCCTTTATAACAACATTGTGTACCAAGCCACTGTAACATCAGAGAACGCAAAAGAATCATATGTAGGTATCACGGAAAACCAATTCAAAACTAGATATGCAAACCATAAACAATCATTCAACAAAGAAAGATACAAAAACCAAACAGAATTGAGTAAATACATTTGGAAACTTAAAGAAAAAAACATAGACTACAACATATCTTGGAAAATTTTAAAAAGAGCAGCATCATACAACAACATTTCAAAAAAATGCAATCTATGCCTAACAGAGAAATACATTATACTATGTAAACCACAGTTGGCAACTCTAAATGTTAGAACAGAAATGGTTAACAATTGCAGACACAGATGGAAGTTCCTATCAGCGAAAAAAACCAACACCTGAGAAACACATGTAGCACGGGAAAAAACAACAGCAAACCAGCTAGCTATATATATACGTGGCACTGGCAACACAAGCTCATCACATCCTGACGACCGCACAGCGTGAAACAAATTTGTAGATGTTTTTAGAAGCTTGATTTTAACTTGCTTTTAATATAACAAATATATATATATATATATATATATATATATATATGTGTGTGTGTGTGTGTGTATGTATGTATATATTTATATATATTAGTGTGACTGTAACACTAATTTATTCCTTGCGAAGTTCTCTTTCATTCCTCCTCGACCAGATCCTGCTTGAACTGTTTTCAGCTGCCTCTGCCATTGCCTTCAGGGTTCTGGCGCTCTTCTTACCTGAAATATCCTGAGCTGTTTCATGAGGTCATACACTGATGAACCTCCAAATTTCCTTGCTTCTACCTCTATGGCGAGAACCTGGGCCTGAATGCAAGATTCCCTCAAGCTGCTGGCTACCCGAATAAATGGGTATGAATAAACATCAGGCAAAACTCTGTTTTGAAATTCCTATAAAATGCACACTTATTACTAGATTCTAAAGATTCATTCTATGCACGTATGTAAATATTTTATACTGAATTACGCACGTTTCTGCAAAGACTGTGAACAGACAAAAGCTTTTGTGTCTCCCAAACATAGTCGAATCCTGTTGCTATAAGGATTTCCCGTATACACATCAACCATATAGATGTAAAACTCTGATTTTTGTATAAGTCATATAATACTTTATATAATCTAGATGAATATTAATTTTGTTTGTTTATCGAGAAAGTAATGATGATCAGAATGTTATCATTCGTGCATATACTTGAACTGAAACAAGATATATTTATAGTTCTCCATATGTGAATTCTGTTTTGGTAGAACGATTTAAATGGAAGACATGCTTCAAAAATTTAAGCTGAAAACTTGCCATTAGCTTTAAATCACTATATCCCCAAATTTCACACCCGTATAAAAGTACAAGCAGTACCATTGACACGCACTTACGTACACACACACACACACACACACACACACACACACACACACACACACACACACACACACACACACACACATGCACATACACATATACCCACACACACGCGCGCGCGCACACACAGACACTCAGACAGACAGACAGAGAGACAGACACACACACACACACACACACACACACACACACACACACACACACACACACACACACACACACACACACACGTGCAGACATATCAGTACATGTACACACACATACACAGACCCTCACTCACAAACACACACACACACACACACACATGAAAATGTAAATAATATGTATTCAAAATTCAATAAAATGATTCTCTTGGCCGCTGATGATTCAATACCAAAATGTCGTACTAATACTTCTCCAAAAACACTTCATACCGGCAATGTGTGGTGGACTAAGGATTGCGAAGAAGCTGTAGCCTTAAAGAAACTGAAATACAAAGAGTATATTAAAAACAAAAGTGAAGAAAATCACCTAGAAATGAAAAAAGCTAAGTCACACTCTAATCGAGTCATTGCAAAAGCAAAGCGGCTTTACTGGACAGCATTTTGTGCCAAAGAAGTTTCTCATCACAAAGACCTTCAAAAAGTGTGGCAAAAATTTCAAACTATGAAAAAAGGGATAAATCTCCCAAGATATCCAGTTAATTTGGATATAAAAAATTCTCAACCTCATCTGATAAAGCAGAAGCATTCGCTAACATGTTTTCAAAGACGATGCGTCTAGAAAGTCTTCCACAAGACTGCATACAACATAGGAAAAGGGAAGAAAAAACAGAGATGTACGAAGAGCCAGTTTCAAATAATGACCACTATATAAATGCCCCCATAACTATATGCGAGTTAAACGACTCCATCTCCTTGATAGGTAATAAATCATCATCAGTTGGATTGGACGCTGTTTCGAATGAAATGCTAAAACATTTACCAGATAATTATCTTTGTTTTTTATTGAAAATATTCCAACGGGTCTGGAATAATGGTGTTATGCCATCAATTTGGAAACAGTCTGTAATTATCCCCATTGTAAAGCAAGGAAAATCTCCCACAAGTGTCCACAGTTACCGGCCTATAGCTCTGAGTCTCATGTAGGAAAACTTATGGAAAGAATTATACTAAATAGGCTTATCTATTTTTGTGATAAAAATGAAATAATACCTACTAATCAAGCAGGCTTCAGAAAAGGAAGATCAACAACTGACCACATTGTAAAATTAACAACACAAATTAAGCATCAATTTGCCAGGCGAAAGAGTATTCTGGCGACATTTTTTGATGTTAAAAAAGCCTTTGATAGCGTGTGGCATGCTAGATTGCTTTATAAACTGAAGAAAATTGGCATATCTGGTAATTTTTATAACTACATTAGAGAATTTTTATCAGAAAGAAGTTTGCAAGTCAGGGTAGAAAACACATATTCAAATTTTAAATCGTTAGAAATGGGCATTCCCCAAGGTTCCGTAATTGCTCCAATGTTATTTAATATTTTGTTACATGATCTCCCAAAGCACGTAACTAAAAACGCTACTGTTGTGCAGTATGCTGATGATCTGTGTATGTGGATAAATGCTAGTCTAAGAAAAAACACGCCAAAAAGATCAATCAACTATTACAAAAAAATGTTTCAGGCAGAGCTAAATAATCTTAGTAAGTACTTGTTTGAAAATGGACTGAAACTTTCCCATGAAAAAACGTATATAATGTTATTTAATAATGGTGATGATCCTGTTGATCTGCCTTCTTTTAGACTTGATGGAATAACACTTCAGTATGTACACTCAGTAAAATTCTTAGGAGTTTACTTCACATCTAAATTGACATGGAAAGTTCACATCGATTATCTCTTAAACCAGGCTAGGAAAAGTTTAATTTTTTTGAAAATCTTAAGCAAGCAAAGCTGGTGCCAGGATGTAAAAACATTGAAACACCTGGCAATATCACTCGTTCGTTCTAAGCTATCGTATGCTCAAGAAGCTTTCTTTTGTGCTCCTAAATATTTGTTGCAAAAACTGCAAAGTGTTGATAGCAAGGCTTTTAAATTATGCTTGGGAGTCCCTGTACATGCTTCTACAGTACGGACATATTCGGAAATTGATATTTTGCCTTTAAACGAATACAGAACACTCACTTTGGCAAAATATGTTGTGAAATGTACAGCTATGAAAGGTGTAAACGAAACAGAAATTTCTTTAAATCCATCTACTGATTACCCCAAACGAGCAAAAAACATTTACTGCTTGTCTACTATTGGCTCGTACTCTGCCCATTTGTTGCAGAAAACTGATTTGACCCCCGACTCTTTGGCAAAGATTTCTCATACTGATCCAATCCCAAGCTGGGAAAGACACAGGGCAAAAATTGACCTTAATCACACTGATGCTAAAAAAGCTGATCATCCGCATATCTTGTCATATTCAGCAAAGATGCATATGCAAAGCAAGTATCCTAACCATCTTAAGGTATATACAGATGGATCATTGACAAAGAACAAAGATGCTGGATCTGCTTTTGTTATTCCATCACTTAAAGTAGATAAAGCATATTCAATAGGCAAAAATCGATCTATTTTAGTTGCCGAAATGATAGCTATACTAATGGCTTTGACATATTTAATTGATTTACTGCAATCAATCTTGCAAGTATTGTTATGTGTCGACTCAATGTCAGTACTACAATCTATCAAGTTTTTCAGTTCTAATTCTGAAAACTTTATTTTGAAGGAAATATGTTATTTAATTCATATTTTGATGTGCAAAGGGACCGATTTAACTTTTTTCTGGGTTCCTTCACACTGTGGAATTTTGGGCAATGAATTCGCTGACAGATCTGCCAAAAAGGGAGCTAAAACTGAAATGAGTGCACAGTCACTTTCTGTCCCTTGACTTTACAAGAGTGTCATCAAGTTTTAAAACAAGTGGCTTGGGAATTTTTTAGAAACAACCAGAACATCCCTTATTTGCGGGTTAATGCTCGAAAAAACCATGTTCTCAGCTTTGATCAGGTTGAAGGCATTGAACACCTGCAGGTTCGTGATATGTATCAGTACAGAAACTTTGTTTCAGTATTTTATAGACTGAAACTCGACGCATTCAGAACGAAATATAGTGCAGGAACAAAATGCATATGCGGTAAGGCAAATGTGTCAAGAGCCCACGTTTTATTTGATTGTGTGACTCTTAAGGCATACTTACCATGTTTATTAGGCATGACAGTGACTGATGTTTTTTCTGATATTGATTTTGCTTTGAAAGTTACCTCTTGTTTAATATGTAGTCCTGTTAGATATTTACTATAATGTTATAAGTAGTAATTATTCCATATTTTGCGTGCACTTCCACGCACCTATGCTTCACACACATACTCTTACACACACACACACACACACACACACTCCTCTCTCTCTCTCTCTCTCTCTCTCTCTCTCTCTCTCTCTCTCTCTCTCTCTCTTGTCTAATATCACATAATTTTGTGAAAAGACGTAAAAATGAAAGTACTACTACTACACACACACACACCACACACACACACACACACACCACAACACAACACACACACACACACACACACACACAACCTCGACACTCGTGAAGTCAAAACTTTTAAGAGGCACACATGTACTCATGTACTCGATGTACAGAAACAGTTGAACAGAACTATACTAACCTACAGTCTGACCTACATTCCCCCATCTAGAGAGAGAGAGAGAGAGTGAGAGAGAGAGAGAGAGAGAGGGGTGGAGGAGAGAAAGAGAGAGAGTATTTATTTTAGGCTATTTGAGAGAAATAAAAATGCAACGGTTGCATTTGCAGGGACTTGATGAGAATGACTTCATACAACATTTACATTTTAAGTCACGTGTACGTCCTGGAGAGATAAAAACACAATTGCCTCACATGACTATGTGCTGTACAGGTGTACAATGAAACGTTAGATTCACAGGACCTGCTATTATCAGTACTGAGAGAGAGAGAGAGAGAGAGAGAGAGGAGAGAGAGAGAGAGAGAGAGAGAGAGAGAGACAGACAGACACAGGCACAGACACAGTCACAGAGAGAGAGAGAGAGAGAGAGAGAGAGAGAGAGAGAGAAGGAGAGAGAGAGAGAGAGAGAGAGAAGAGGAATGTTTAGTTCTCCATGTAAGGTCATTTTTTAACCTTCAGACAAGAGGTCAAAATGTGGAATGGAAGAACCGAAGCAGGTGAAAATGATATGTTAAAAACATTGAAATTAAAGATCGTTTAAGGTAAGCGGACCTTTTGAAAGGGTCGAGATGCTATTTGTTTTGTCCTTGACCTGGCTTTTTTTCCTTTGGTTTTAATTTCAGTGTTCTAACATTTGAGACAATGAGTGGAGATAAACAATTGTGCACACACACACACACACACACACACACAAAACACACACACACACACACACAACCCCACACACACACACACACACACACAATCTATCTGTCTGTCTGTCTGTCTGCCTTTCTCTCTCTCTCTCTGTCTCTGTCTGTCTGTTTGTCTGTCTGTCTGTCTGTCTGTCTGTCTGTCTCTCTCTATGTGTGTGTGTGTGTGTGTGTGTGTGTGTGTGTGTGTGTGTGTGTGTGTGTGTGTGTGTGTGTGTTTGAGGGTTTGCTTCATGTGTGCTTCCACTGCTAATATCTTTAAAGGTCCGTCGCTCACGCAAACACCAAGCGCTCATGCACGTGTACAATGGTGAACACACACACACACACACACACACACACACACACACACACACACACAGACACACACACACACACACACACACACACACACACACACACACACACACACACACACACACACCAGTAAGACTTGGCCAATGTGGCATTTGGCAGTGCTGTTCAGGAGGGAACTCAATCCATTGCCAGTAGATTTCGCTAACCGCAGGCTCTGTGCGCGTCGCTGTTAACCTTTGTGATTTACCCGTTGATGACATTAATACTGTGTGTTGCCAGTGATGTTGTTGTTACTGTTGCTGTGTGTATGTAGTACTTTAATTTAACGTCTCTTCACCCTCAAGTGACATTAGACAAAAAAAAAAAAAAATTAAATAAATAAATAAATAAATGCATGCGAGAGAATCTTTTAAGTGTTGAGTGTTTTTGAGTAAATGTAACATCAATGCCATACTTAAGTTTTGAATTCTACAAACACAAATGATCTCAACATTACCAGCAACTATCAAAGAAAAATACCAACAGAACTAGAATGCAAAGTTTCTGAAAACAACTTAAGAAGATCAAGGTCATTAACTATTTTCTGTAATGTTATCGGATTTCGATGGTTGAGCGCAGTGCCTCCATTTTTGAGCATTTGAGCTTTGATGGCAGGACAGTGCAGAAGCAAATGATTCGTAGAAATTTGACTCCCACAAACACAAATAATATCTTTACAAAATTTTGTTTTGAGAGCATTTAGACGAATCTTAAACATCAAAGACGTAATTGATCTGGATTTGATTTGACTTAAACTCTTAATTATTATATCTGAATGCAGTGTGTCACACGCTTTTACACAATTATGTGAATATTGTATATCTAAGGTCTTCAACTTGTCAACAAAATTATCCTTTGCTAACTTGTCAAAGTATTTATAATATTCATGTAGATCTAGTTTAACATTAAGTTTAATTGTCCCTGCAGCATTGCGTGCTGCACTCTTGGCTGCTTGATCTACCTGTTCATTAAAGACAATTCCACAGTGAGATGGAATCCAATAAAAAGTAACACTGATATCTTTGCTTGCTAAGTGATGTATTAAGTGCTTGATTTCCTGTGTCATTTCAACCCGTGCCTTGGTATTTTGACCTTTGATGGCATATAATACTGATTTTGAATCCACACAAAATAATATTTTGCATGCATTTAAAGGTAACTCTTTAATGTGATGTAACGCCCTTAAAATGGCTATTAATTCAGCAGTGAAAATGGAATAATGTCTGCCAATATTATAACGTTTTAATGTTTTCAAGGAAGGAATAAAAAATGCTGATCCAGCACTGTCATTTTCTATTACAGAGCCGTCTGTGTAAATCTTGATATAATCAGTATACTTGTTTTCAATGCTTATGTTTACTAAATTTTTTAAGATATTTGGAGATTGATTTTTGTTTAAATTTGTATCTTCAATATCAAAAGCAGGTTTAATATGCTCCCAGGGTGCTACTGGTGAAACAGGTGGCTTAGTGGCTATTTCTTTGTGTTTTAATTCTTCAGAATTGATTATATCGGTGGCATAAGTATTGACTGATTGTAAAGAGTGTATAGTTTTAGCTCTTTTAGCGAAATCTTTCGCGGAGTCTAATCTAATTTCTTCCTTACAAAATGTATCAAAAGCAAAAGACTTTACTATAAATTTAGCGCAAGAATTTTTCCTGTTGTCATCTAGAGGAAGAACACCCGCTTCGTTATAGGATCCTAGATTGGAAGCATGTATTGGTACCCCAATTGCCAGTTTAACAGCTTTGCAGTCTATGCTTTGAAGTTTGGATAATAGGTGCTTGGGGGCATTAAAGAAAACTTCTTGGGCATATATTAAACGAGATCGAACAAGTGAGTTTGCAAGACATAAAAGTGCTTTAGTATCCTGACCCCAACGTCGTTTACTTATAATTTTGAGAAAATTTAATGCTGTTCGTGCTTTATCAAGTATATGATTTATATGTTGATTCCAGGTAAGTTTTGATGACAGATAAACACCTAAAAACTTAACACTTTGCACAAACTTAAGGGCAATTCCATTAATGCTGAATATTGGCATTTTTTCTGGGTTATAACCTGAGTTAAAAAGGACCATGTTTGTTTTTTCTAAAGATAATGATAAACCATTTTCTTTCATAAAATTAGTGATCTTATCTAATTCCTTTTGGTAAACTTTTTTTGTATAGTTTAATGCTCTAGTGGGTGTATTGCGTTTCATTGTTACCTTCATCCACATGCATATATCGTCAGCATACTGGACTAAAACTGAATCGTTTGACAATCTCTTTGGAAGATCGGCTATGAGCATGTTAAATAAAACAGGAGAAATAACTGAACCTTGAGGTAATCCCATCTGAAGTTCTCTGGGGTTCGAGTACGTGTTTCCTACTCTTACTTGTATGAAACGATGTGAAAGGAAGTTTTTAATGAAGTTATACATATTACCATTAATATTGTTTTCCTTAAGCTTTTGCAATAATTTGTAGTGCCATACTTGATCATAAGCTTTCTTAACGTCAAAAAAGTTGCAAGGATATTCTTCCGCCTCGCGAACTGCTGTTTGATTTGTGTTGTTAGTTTCACTAGATGTTCTGTAGTTGATCGGCCTTTCCGAAAGCCTGCTTGATTTGGGGGTATAATGCACTGTTTTTCGCAGAAATGGACTAATCTGTTTAATATTATTTTCTCCATAAGTTTGCAAACGTGTGACGTTAACGAGATGGGTCGATAGCTGTTTCTATCTGCTTTAGGCTTTCCCTTCTTATGTATAGGAATAACAATTGATCGCTTCCAAACTGAAGGCATTTCCCCTTTACTCCAACATCTTTGTATGAATATATGTAGAAATCGAATAACATTGTAAGGTAAGTGTTTTAACATTTCATAAGATATTCCATCTAATCCAACAGATGTTTTTGCTTTACTCAAATGTAAAATACTTTCTTTTACTTCCTCAAGTGTTATTTCAGAATTTACATAGCTTTTCCTTGTGAACTCATTATCATCATGAATTGATTTTGTTTTACTTTGCTCTTCACTTTCTCTGTACTCTTTACTTTCAGTTGATAGACCTGCATTTCTACTATAACTGACAAACATCTCTGCAAATGCTTCTGCTTTTTCATTATTAGTGGGTAGATCTGAGTTCTCTAATCTTATGGGACATTGTGGTAAATTGATTCCGTCTGTGTGTATGTGTTGGTGTGTGTGTGTGTGTGTGTGTGTGTGTGTGTGTGTGTGTGTGTGTGTGTGTGTGGCTATTTATTTGTTTGTGAACGTGAGAGTGCGCATGCGCAAGCGTGCGCTATGGTCGGGAGATCCCATCAGAAGCTTGCCAAATCATTCCAAAATTATTCCCTCTGTATGGGATTACACACTAAGTTGACATCAGGACCAGCCGTCGTTGCCATGGGGTTAGCATTGTGGTCTCTGGCTGGGTGGTCGTGGGTTCGATTCCCATCAAAGCCATGTGGGACTTTTCTGCCCCGACCGGCTCCAACCTAGAGTTGAGTTTGCTACGGCCTCAGTTGGGAAGACTGGGACCACACAGTTGAGTTTCATCCACTAAATGGAAGCGCCTCTGACAGAGGTGCTCAAATTTCCTGACCAGCACTGCAGGTGTCTGTATCTCTCAGGCCTGGTTGATGCCGGGATGTATTATGAAAATAAGCTTAGAGTACAGCCCTGTCATGCAGTCTCAAACCGGGATAGAAATCCGTAGCATCATCTTCATCACCCTCATTCTCATCGATCACCATTTACAAAAAAAATGCCATGTTCTGTGGCCCTTCATGCCCTGCTCTAATGGTGACCTGGGTTTCGATGTCCTCTCCACGTCTATGGCCCTGCATTGATTCCGTTGAGGTCACTGGTATCGGCAAATTTACTGGGACTGTCGTTGGATGGACATCGTGACGTCTTCTGGATGGAAAGCTCATTCATGCCGGCTCCGACTAAGCAATTATTGTCCTCAGTAGGGGGCTTAGTAGGTGGTGTCCCGTATGTATGTTGGATTAGAACAGGCACCACTGAACACCACCGAAGTGACTCGGCAGCAGTGCAGTGTCTCCTCCAGTGGGTTGCCCCTTGAGGACTTGACATTTACTGCTGCTTGTGGATTGCTGGTGCCAGGTCGGTTGTGGGTCAGACCAGGCTGTGGCTGTGGACTGGGGATGGGGGGGAGGGGGGGGGGTCGGAATGAGCGGCGAAGGTGCAATGCCATTCAAGTGGCTCAGAAGATGGGATAGCAAAAAAAAAAAAAAAAAAAAAAAGTTGACAAAAGGAGTTCGACTCAATTATACAAGCAAGGAACAACAACAACAACAACAAAAAGCAGCAACACATCCATCTTACCCAAGACAGCACTTCCAGTGAAACATTGTAACTCACGAGCATTTAATTATGCAACAGAAATTCAATCATGAACAATGATTGTCCAATATCCTATCATCTAAAAATTGTATGCACAGTGACAAACAAAGCAACTGGCCACCCATGCAGAGCTCGTAACATCAATGGTTCAACCATCAATACCTTTCCTTCTTCTCGCGAGGTCAGATTCTACCCTCTCCCTAAAACAGCGGAGAAAGTCAAGTCTACATTTCAGTGTCTGGTCTGGAACCCAGGTAGGCCTTGACCTTCTCATGGCCTTCCACGTTCTTGACCATCCTCTGGATCTCTGGGAAGTTGTCCAGAACGTTGGGGTTTCTCTTGAGCAGACCGAAGGTGATGTTCTGAACGCTAAGGTCGGCTAGCGTCAGCTGAAAAAGTCACAGTAAAGCAGAGTAAGGTCTAGTGAGACAATGGTATTTTAAGGGAAGAAATAGCAAGGGTAAGGTTTCCAGTTTCAGTTTTAAAGTTCAGCCGACCACAAAGCTCACTTTCGGGTCAGGCATCACACAGAAGGAAAAGTCCCGTACTGACAAAAAGAGACGACACCTATTTGTTATGTGTACATTCAATCATTACAGTATTGACTAAACCTATCAACATGCTCAGCTTAGAGCAATGATAGGGCTAGATTAAAATGAATTAGTTTCATAGCCAAGTGGTAACAGCATTGCTCTCTGGAGCCGACAGTCGCGCGTTGGTATCCCTCGTTGATTCAGATTTGTCAGGCTTGAAGACTCTCTCTGTCCACCCAGTAGTAAATGGATACCTGATTCAGTTCCAGATTCTCTGTCCACCCAGTAGTAAATGGATACCTGATTCAGTTCCAGGAAATTTAAGGTGGCGGAAGGAGAGACATGGGCTGTGCTTTCTATGATGTTGTGCGCCTGACATGGTGGACATGTAACAGTTCACTGCCCCCCGACAGTTATGAAACTATGGGCCCTGCACTTTCAATGCAGGTAAGTTAAATGTAAGGCATTGTAAAGGTTTGGGTAAGGGAAAGAGCAAAACATAGTCGGTTACGTTCAAGTCCAGCCGACCCCACAAAAGCCATGTCATGGGTTTTAAGTAAAACCAGGCAAGCAAAGAGAAAGTGTTATAATGCTGTGTAAGGTCAGGTAATGCTAAGTGTGCAAGATAACACAAAGTGATTAATGAACAAGGACAAACAGTGTTTGCTCCCGTAGTAAAACAACAACAACAAAATAAACAAGGATGACAGTTTTTGTTCCCACAATGGAACAAATTAAGCAACAAACAAGGACAACAGTTCCTATAGTGACACAAAAGTTAGCAACAAACAAGGACAACAGTTCCTATAGTGACACAAAGTTAGCAACAAACAAGGACAACAGCTCCTATAGTGACACAAAAGTTAGCAACAAACAAGGACAACAGTTCATATAGTGACACTAAAGTTAGAAACAAACAAGGACAACAGTTCCTATAGTGACACAAAGTTAGCAACAAACAAGGACAACAGTTCCTATAGTGACACAAAGTTAGCAACAAACAAGGACAACAGTTCCTATAGTGACACAAAAGTTAGCAACAAACCAGGACAACAGTTCCTATAGTGACACAAAGTTAGCAACAAACAAGGACAACAGTTCCTATAGTGACACAAAAGTAAGCAACAAACAAGGACAACAGTTCCTATAGTGACACAAAAGTAAGCAACAAACAAGGACAACAGTTCCTATAGTGACACAAAAGTTAGCAACAAACAAGGACAACAGCTCCTATAGTGACACAAAAGTTAGCAACAAACAAGGACAACAGTTCCTATAGTGACACAAAGTTAG
>CM065734.1:2553315-2555815 GCA_033310375.1 Conus canariensis
CTGACCCTCAGAACGTGGCAGCCAGTCCCCTACAGTCCAGGGTACACTTCTACCTGGGGGAAACTAATTAGCTACCTTGATTATCATGGCTACTATTCATTACAATCACGACTACATTCATATTCATTAGCCACATCACATTTCACTAGAACTTGGGACAAACATCAGCATATTCTTTCTTCAACACTGCAACATTTCCTTTTCCGGAATCATAACACTACAACATTCTCTTTTCCGGAATCACAGCACTACACAGGAAAGGATTTCCATATAAACCTTTCAGAATCTAGTTTTCCAAATTGGGGAAAGGATTCCCACCTAGACCCTCTTCAATAAACCATGAATACAATTCATTACACACAATTAATGATTACTTTCCATCAAACTATAAATGTCTTTCGTCATGTCACAAATGTTCATTTCTTTTTCTTGTAACACGACAAGAATGTTCATTTCATTTCATATAATCACCAGATTTTTAAAAGGTTTCTTTTCAAAAAGATTCATCTACTTCAATATATGCAAGGGAAAGATTTCCACAACACTCTTGTTTACCAACACACAATTATTCAATATTCATATCAAGAGTGAGTTAAATACTCATCCACATCAAATATGAAAATCATTATATATGAAGTCTCTGTCGCACACTCTGGGAGCTTATTATCCATAGCATCAAAACTCTCCCTCTTCTTGCAAAGTCTAGCTAAACCACATTGGAATAATTAACATTTTTTTTCATCATGAAGTTCATAACTAGTTAAGTCACAGAATAAAAAATTTTTTCCTGAAGAGCACTTCCTCTATCACTCACTTCATCTATTCATGTTTTCTGAAACAATTTCGTTTTGCTACCCTATCAAGTCATAGGATAACAGAACACAACGAATACTTTTTTTTTTAAACAAAACCTTCACAGTGCGCTGAGGAAGTTTCAGTCGCTCCTAACGGGGAATACGGTTTCGGTTTGCTAATAAATAAACATTGAATGATAAATACCTCATTGACTGCCACCAAAAACAGCTGAGTCCCTCTTCGGCCTTCTGGGTTGTTGCGTTGCCGGAATGACTGCAGAGACTGCCTAACCGGTTCAGCTCACCCGGCTTTAACAGTGCGCAGGTGAGCAGCAGTGAGGTAAACTTTTCAACCGGCTTCCGGACGACTACCTTCCGGTAAGCACGGTTGCGTGAAAATTTGTGACTGGACGGGAAACAGACCGTCACACCTGTACTCTGTTTGTCTGTGTCCTTGGCGGTAACTAACCCCCTCTCTTTCCAAATTTTGCCCTCAGTCACTCCATTTTGAAACTTAACTGTGACCGATACTGACTGATACCCGTTGTCGTGTTGTATTTCACGTCACGTCTTTGTTCTACGTGTACTTGTGAACGCTGTAAGCCACTTCTCATTCTCAGTACCCTTCATTTGCCGAACAGGAGAAGCAAAGCTAAGTGGCTACATATTCTTCTTGTCACTGTCCTAAAGGTTATATATTTTCACCTGAAGAAGACCCAAGAGGTCGAAATGCATTGTGTCTAGTCCTGTACTCTGTTTGTCTGTGTCCTTGGCGGTAACTACCCCCCTCTCTGTCCACATTTTGCTTCATTTTCCGCCCTCAGTCACTCCATTTTCAAACTTGAATATTTGTTTGTTTGTGGAGAAAGAAATGGTGACCAGAATGTTATCATTCGGGCATATATTTGAACTAAAACAGGATATGTTCCTAGTTCTCCATATATGAATTCTGTTTTGGTAGAACGATTTAAACGAAAAAGATGCTTCAAAAATTAAAGCTGAAAACTTGCCATTCGCTTTAAATAAATGTATCCCCAAATTTCACACCCGTATAAAAGTACAGGCAGTACCATGACACACACTTACGTACGCGCACGCGCGGACGCGCGCGCGCACACACACACACACACACACACACACACTCACACACACATACACACACATGCACACACTCACACACACACACACACACATACACACACACACACATACACACGTGCAGACATATCAACACATGCACACACACATACACAGACCCTCACTCACAAGCACACACACAGACACACACAGACACACACACACACACACAGACACACACAGACACACACACACACACACACACACACACACACACACACACACACACACACACACACACACACACACATGTGCAGACATATCAATACATACACACACACATACACAGACCCTCACTCACAAGCACACACACACGCACGCACACACACACACACACACACACACACACACACACACACACACACACACACACACACGCACACACACACACTCGCAGGTATTCTCTTCATAGACTTTGAAAAAGCATTTGATGTCATTAACCATTCTTTGTTGTGCCGTAAACTTGAACTTTACAAACTGACTCCAGAATTCATAAGTCTTATTTCATCTTTTTTATGTGACCGAAAACAATTAGTAGCTGTAGCTGACAAATTGTCAACATTTATGCC
>CM065734.1:2570815-2580815 GCA_033310375.1 Conus canariensis
AATATCTGATTGAATAGAACACTATGATACGCAAAGTGATTCTAAAAATGAAGGGGTTACACAAAGCAGTCGCTGATTGCGAATGTGTACATCTTAATGCTTTAAGGAAGATGACTTGTTATTGTGCATCTAATGACTGAGTTAAATGTCGATAAGACTACCCACTAAATATCGATTAAGATACCTCTCATTGTTGCAGTTAAAAGAATTCAAAATATCCAATGAAACCTGTATAATGTTGTGTGAATTTGATATCAGGTGGGAATGGACAGAGTGTCCGATGTCCGCATTAGTCTGCTTGGACATGGTTTAGTAGAGACGTGGTTTAGTCGAGGTTGCGGTAGGTTTGAAAAATGACAAGTTTCAACTGGCTGTAGAAGGCAGACGTGGCACGACCGCGTCTGTGATTGTGATCAATTTGACACGTATAGGGATTTTTCTGACTCACAAAGGAGGTAGTTTTACTCAATGTTCAGCATGGATAGAAACCTTCAACAATTCGTTCCATGTTCGCTCGTTCCTTCGGTCATTCTTGGATGTTTTCGTTTTTCGTTCCAAGGAGGGCTTTCGGGGAACGTTCGGGAACACGGGATAGAACGGGAGGAGGTGAAAGGAAATCTTCATGTTGTATTCGTTGTATTCAACCTGGTCACATCTAGGTCTGAAGATTATTGTTTCACATTTGCTTAACAACTGTACATTTAGTTTGTTATTTCATTTGTCTGTACACAGCAACGAATTCTTTTTCGTTTTTGTCTTCTTTCCTTCTTCCTCTTCTTCCTTCCTTCCTTCCTTTCCTTCTTTTTCTCTGTCTGTTGTTTTCTATGTATATGCAGCACATTATCAGAGTGAGTGTGCCAGTACACCACGCATTAGAACATAAACAAACCCAGACACATTGTATCAAACGCCAAAACACTAAAATCAGCAAAAATATGTCCATTTGTAAAAGAACATACAGACTATGCATGGTGTGTAAGAGACTGGTTGTTAAAAAGAAAAGAAGAAAAAGAGAAAAAAAAGGAAGAAAAAAAAAGCTACTTGTGGAAATTGTGTTTTTTTTTTCCGCGCTTTTTTTTGGCAGATGAAGAGGACAATGTGAAGCACCAAAAACTGAAGAGGTGATTTTGGCCTTAGGAGGAAAAAAAGTCACCGCCCTAGGTGCTCCATTGATCCGACAACTGATGCCACAAAAAAAAAAAAAAAAACCAAAAAAACAACCAGAAACAGGATCTGATATATTATATCCATTCAATCATTTATCTGCGATTACTTCATTCCAAGGCTTGGCATGAACTAACAGACATAACACAAGCCATAGATTACTGGCATTTAGTCATGTTAAAGTGATGTGTTTTCTTTAAGCTGTATGCAGTCTTGGTATCACTTCAAGCCACAGCCGAGCAGCCTTTCTTTTTTTCCATCAACAGCAAGTCTCCAGGTCTTCCTATCTTTAACTTCGAAAGACACGTTCTGTTTCTTACGATTTCTCGACTAGTAGAAGCAAGATTTCGGTTTGTACCTTTGTCAGTGGTGGTGAAAATGATTGGAACTGTATTCATGGCTGTCGCACAATGACCTCAAGAAGATCCAAAACAGCGCTTCTGGACTGGTCCTCGTATCCTTCATGTTTAAACACGCCATCCATATCCATTTCCGACATTTCTACCCTCGCCTTTGCTATAACCTTTGGTGCTGCCCCTGAGGATCTGTCTGAATGACTTCACGTCTATGCGCTGTCTGTTCATATCCGGGCTTGCTGTCATGCTGGTCTCCTGCGATTGTTGTCAGGGAAACCAGTGATTAATGGTGAAAAGGCTTTCTCTTTCCAGGCCCTAACTATCTTCAAAAGCTGTCTTTCATACATTTGGATTCCAGATTCAAGATTTGAACTTCTTTATTAGGCAGCGAAAAGACAAAGGAATTGCCACATTTTGCAGAGTTCTAACAGTGTCTCCATACACTTAGAGAGAGACAAGACCAGTAAGTCAGTATGCAATGCACATGTGGCTAGTGCAACGTGACAAAAATGACAAAAAACAAAAACAAAACAAAAAACATGTGGATGAAAAGACGGTATATTGAAGCAAGCGCACATGCACACAAACACGCTCGCACACACACACACACACACACACACACCACACACACACACACACACACACACACACACACACACACACATCATATCATATCATACTGGATATCAGTGTGTCACTGCGGTCAAGACAATTTGATCTCAACCCAGCCGAGACGGCAAATCAAAATCATGTTACACCACTGAAAGAGCTTCTCTGGCTGCCCATTAAAGATGGTTGCCAACACCAGCTAGACATCTCTGCTTTCTGTTTCTTTGATGTCTGTCTTCTCACCATGAGTTTGCCATGGATCTGTTATAGTATACTCTCTGGTCCTCCACTTAATGAAAAAGAAATGAATAACACAAATAAACAACAAAAAGGAACTGCTGAAGATGTCAAAGCGAAGCATCACACTGTTTAATGAGCATTTTTTTTTTCAGTTTTGCTACCAACCCCAAATGTTTGGAATTCTCTACCCCCCACTTTGCCGCAGTCCATTCCTTGCCCGCTTTTAGAGCACAGCTCCAACGTATGAGTTCAAGTAAGCATTATAATGCATACTGTTTCTTATATATACATAGATAGTATTCTCACACATGTTTACCCTTACGATTTTGCCGTAATTTTTACGGGAAAAAAAAAATCTAAATTACGGGAATTACGACCCGCCAAAAAAAATTACAGGAAAAAAAAATCTAAGAAAGAAAATTGTTAAACGCGAAGTTTCGTCTGCTACCGTTTCGGTCAAAAGCAGTAAGAAGACATTTCCCAGCGTGCCTTGCGTCATTTACCTTGTCAAAGATGGCGACGAAGCGGTCATACGCGCCAACGGCTGGCTCTTCCAAATCTTTAAAAGTTGCGAAAGTATTGCGATTATGAAGATTACGTTTTTTTTTGTGTTGTTGTTTTTTCAAATTACAGGTTTTTGTCTGAGATATTACAGGTACACGAATTTGGGGTAAACAGGTCTGTATTCTGTATAGTGAGATGTTCATCAAGAATAAAAGAGACAGGACGGTGCATAAATGTGCAATGAGTAGTTTCTACCTGAACTGCGTGATACGAATAATTCTAATAGGTCTTCATTATTACCATCATCATTATCATGATAATAACAATGATCTTTGTGTTCTACAACAAAAGTCTTACTAGGTCTTACATGACCCGTTTTCTCAATAAAATGGGCAGACAGCCTTACACACCCTGTGCCCCACACACCCTGTCATCACCACACTCACTAACACACCCTGTGCCCCACACACCCTGTCATCACCACACTCACTAACACACCCTGTGCCCCACACACCCTGTCATCACCACACTCTCTAACACACCCTGTGCCCCACACACCCTGTCATCACCACACTCACTAACACACCTGTGCCCACACACCCTGTCATCACCACACTCACTTACACACCCTGTGCCCCACACACCTGTCATCACCACACTCACTAACACACCCTGTGCCCCACACACCCTGTCATCACCACACTCACTAACACACCCTGTGCCCCACACACCCTGTCATCACCACACTCACTAACACACCCTGTGCCCCACACACCCTGTCATCACCACACTCACTAACACACCCTGTGCCCCACACACCCTGTCATCACCACACTCACTAACACACCCTGTGCCCCACACACCCTGTGCCCCACACCCTGTGCCCCACACACCTGTCATCACCACACTCACTAACACACCCTGTGCCCCACACACCCTGTCATCACCACACTCACTAAACACCCTGTGCCCCACACACCCTGTCATCACCACACTCACTAACACACCCTGTGCCCCACACACCCTGTCATCACCACACTCACTAACACACCCTGTGCCCCACACACCTGTCATCACCACACTCACTAACACACCCTGTGCCCCACACACCCTGTCATCACCACACTCACTAACACACCCTGTGCCCCACACACCCTGTCATCACCACACTCACTAACACACCCTGTGCCCCACACACCCTGTCATCACCACACTCACTAACACACCCTGTGCCCCACACACCCTGTCATCACCACACTCACTAACACACCCTGTGCCCCACACACCCTGTCATCACCACACTCACTAACACACCCTGTGCCCCACACACCCTGTCATCACCACACTCACTAACACACCCTGTGCCCCACACACCCTGTCATCACCACACTCACTAACACACCCTGTGCCCCACACACCCTGTGCCCCACACACCCTGTGCCCCACACACCCTGTCATCACCACACTCACTAACACACCCTGTGCCCCACACACCCTGTCATCACCACACTCACTAACACACCCTGTGCCCCACACACCCTGTCATCACCACACTCACTAACACACCCTGTGCCCACACACCCTGTCATCACCACACTCACTAACACACCCTGTGCCCCACACACCCTGTGCCCCACACACCCTGTGCCCCACACACCCTGTCATCACCACACTCACTTCCTTTGTTTTCTGCCCATTGTTCTCCAGACAAACGGTTGTCCTCAAACTTTTTACCAGCAGCAGCGAAACATAAACGGAGGGGCTCCGCACGGCCACGGATATTGAAGTAAGAGAGCTTGAATTCGGCCATCGTGTATAGACGTTCTGCGTCTTGGACCACGGGGAACCCGCACTACTACCTTAAGCACCTGCCACGTGCAAAATTCAGATCGTATAAACCAGGTCCGAACCTGAAGCCGAGAAAGTCAGCACTGTGATTTGCCGTCGTCCAGGTAGCAAGTTATATAGAGATCGTAAGTTAATTTCGTAAGGCAGAATACAAACAGCCCTCGCCCCGCCCCCCCCCCCCCTCCCCTCCCCCCCCCCCCCCTCCCTTCCAGCCCTCCCCCCCCTCCCCCTGACCCTCCCCGTCCACTCCTGTTCCCTTTCTTCCCTGTGTACCCTTCAACGCACCTGGTCTTGCCTTGTCGTTCAAAACCTGCGTGGTCACCTAAGTCAATGTTGCTACTCAACCGCATACCCTTGAGTTGTCTATGCGCATGTTCGTGCACGCTACGGTGAGTGTTCAGATGGTTTGATCTCTCCATACTCCCACATGTTCCTAACAACGAATACAACAATAAGCTTGACTGTGCGTTTAAACAAAAAGGCCGTACACCTAACATACGTACCACACAGAAAAAAAAAAAAAAAAAAAAAAAAAAAAGTATTTGCACTTAGTCAAGCCAAGTTTGCGGCTCTCGCCAACTGTGTATTGCAGACACATTGTTATGTAAACAGCCCTCTTTTTGCCTTCAGTTTCGATGCCACGAATGACGGTTGTCTCTAACTGGTAGATATAGAAAGAAATTCATTCCTTATCTATAACTCTCTCTCTCTCTCTCTCTCTCTCCTCTCTCTCTCTCTCTCTCTCTCTCTCTTCTCTCTCTCTCTCTCTCTCTTGACCTTGATTTTGAATGTAGTATAGAATATACATATTTTTTCTTTGTTCTGTTTTTCACTGAACGTATGATTTTTTCTAACATTTACGTCTTTCATTTCATTCAATACATGATGGTGTTTATTGTTGGTATTATTGTTACAGTCAATTTCTTTCTATTATTTTTTTTTTCCATTCTGTCCAGAGGTGTTGTCCTTGTACAGGACGAGGATTGGATGAAAAAGTATGTATATGCTTAGTCACTTGTCTCTAAAATAAAACGCCTCTCTCTCTCTCTCTCTCTCTCTCTCTCTCTCTCTCTCTCTCTCTCTCTCTCTCTCTCTCTCTCTCTCTCTCTCATTTAAGCACATTATCAGTAAACGAAAGAAAACAGTGTACGAATCTCCTCTTTTGACTCTCTTCTTCTTCTGTCTTGGAGTGTCCACCTTCATCGAGTTGAAGATTCTGACATTTTTGTGTGTATGACCGTTTTTTATCCCGCCATTAAGGCATCCATACTCCATCTTCGGGGAAGGTGCATGCTATGTGTAACGTGTCATCCATACCAACAGCCAAACTTGCCTTCTCTTCCGAAAGTTGGTGATAGGATTTTACGTGTGTGCAAGATGTTGTGCGTGCGTTCACACACGGAGCCTCGGTTTATAGTCGCAGAAGGACTGTATGGGAATGGAGTCGGAACCAATGTTAACTCCGAGGGGAAAATCCTCCTGTACCGAAATTCGAACCCGTAACCTCAGGATCACGAGTCCGGCGCTCTACCAACTGAGCTATTCCGCCCCCCTGAGCTATTCTGGCTTGGTATATGACATCATAGCATTCTGTGCCTGATAAAGATGGTGTGTGCGTGTGTGCCATTGTCACCGCACGTTGGTAGATAT
Organism: Conus canariensis; assembly: GCA_033310375.1. Taxonomy (NCBI): domain Eukaryota; kingdom Metazoa; phylum Mollusca; class Gastropoda; order Neogastropoda; family Conidae; genus Conus; species Conus canariensis. Next base: position 2,577,187 of record CM065734.1, read on the forward strand.
GCCCCACCCGGAGCAGTCGGCATTCCTGCCGATATGTCCAGTGGCACAGTTCTCTCCCTAAATCCTGCTGCTGCACGCACACGAACAATCCTGCTTGGGTGCCTGCCTACGCGACCCGATGTCCAGCGCTGTTCGCTGCTTAAATCGTCCCTGAATGGTCAAGTTCCCTCAAGTCTCTGCGATATTCGTAAGCTGAACCCCCTATCTGGCCCATGTGTTCCTCGGCTGATATGCTAATTGTTCATAGCGCTAGCTTTGGTACTAAGACTCTTGGAGAACGATCTTTGTCTTTTCAGAAGACATTTCCATGTGCCGGTTGGGGCAACAGCTAGGTCTTTACAGATTGCCATGGTCACCAGACTAGCCCAGGTGTGGAAGTGAAAATCAAGGAGATCTGTTTTCGTGTTTTTCTTGTTGACTTTCTTTCTTTCTTTCTTTCTTTTATTTCACTTATCTATTTCATTTTTTTTATTTATGTACTTTATTTATCTATCTTATTTATTCATCGACTTATCTATCAGCTTATCTGGTTATTTTCAATAGTTTACATGTTGCTTTTGTAATCTTGTTATGAAAAAAAAACACACGCCCATAACTCCAACCGAATGCAGCTTACGACAACAATGTGTCAGATACATGGTTTATGAGCAAGCCTGGGACATTCTTTTGGAAAGGGGGGGGGGGAGGGGGGATACCTCCTTGTTTGTTCTGCGTCTTCTGTGTCGGCAGTTCTGCTAGACGATTTCGTGATGTAAGCAGCATTTGTTTGAAGTTATGGACGCGTAGTTATTTCATCGTGGGAGCAAGAGTTACCCTACTTGTTTGTTACTTACTATTTACTGTCCCTGCCTCCTTCAAGATTTCCTTTTATTTATAATCATTAGTATTGATACTTTTTTTTCTTTTTCTTCAATATTCAACTTTGCGTGCATTAGCAACACAGTTTCTAGTTTAATTTCATTCCGAACAAGGTGGTCAGCGCAAGAGAACGTCACTCTCACCACACCCGCAGTGGGAACAGGTCCATGGCTTTCCTGCTCCAATTGTCCTCTTGATTGTGTGTGTGTGTGTGTGTGTGTGTGTGTGTTGTGTGTGTGTTGGTGTGTGTGTGGTGTGTTGTGTGTGTGTTGTGTGTGTGTGTGTGTGTGTGTGTGTGTGTGTGTTGTGTGTGTGTGTGTGGTGTGTGTGTGTGTGTGTGTGTGTGTGTGTGTGTGTGTGTGTGTGTGTGTGTGTGTGTGTGTGTGTGTGTGTGTGTGTGTGTGTGCTTGAGTGTGTGTGTGTGTGTGTGTGTGTGTGTGTGCTTGAGTGTGTGTGTGTGTGTGTGTGTGTGTGTGTGTGTGTGTGTGTGTGTGTGTGTGTGTGTGCTGATGTGTTGTGTGTGTGTGTGTGTGTGTGTGTGTGTGTTGTGTGTGCTTGAGTGTGTTGTGTGTGTGTGTGTGTGTGTGTGTGTGTGTGTGTGTGTGTGTGTTGAGTGTGTGTGTGTGTTGTGTGGTGTGTGCTTGAGTGTGTGTGTGTGTGTGGTGCGTGTGTGTGTGTGTGTGGTGCGTGTGTGTGTGGTGTGTGTGGTGTGTGTTGTGTGTGTGTGTGTGTGTGTGTGTGAGTGTGTGTGTGTGTGTGTGTGTGTGTGTGTGTGTGTGTGTGTGCTTGAGTGTGTGTGTGTGTGTGTGTGTTGTGAGTGTGTGTGTGTGTGTGGTGTGTGTGTGTGTGTGTGTGTGTGTGTGTGTGTGTGTGCTTGGTGTGTGTGTGTGTGTTGTGTTGTTGGTGTGTGTGTGTGTGTGTGTGTGTGTGTGTGTGTGTGTGTGTGAGTGTGTGTGTGTGTGTGTGTGTGTGCGTGTGTGTGTGCTTGAGTGTGTGTGTGTGTGTGTGTGTGTGTGTGTGTGTGTGCTTGAGTGGTGTGTGTGTGTGTTGTGTGTGTGTGTGTGTGTGTGTGTGTGTGTGTGTGTGTGTTGAGTGTGTGTGTGTGGTGTGTGTGTGTGTGTGTGTGTGTGTGTGTGTGTGTGTGTGTGTGTGTGTGTGTTCGTTCGTTCTTTAATTTAATGTCTATCCACTTTACAGTGATCTTAGACAAAAACAAGAGACAAACGAACAGGCAAACAAACAAACAAAGACAAAACAAACAACAACAAAAAAACATGTAAAAGGGGCCGGTGTGTGTGTATGTCGCGCGCGTGTGTGTGTGTGTGTGTGGGGGGGGGGGGGGGGGGCATAAATGTGTGTGTTGTTTTTAAAATGTCATTAAAAGCGTATGGGGTGTGGAGGTAGTGTAGTATGCTAATCTTTGCATGCATAGATTATTTAATTAATGAGATACCAGTGGAGGTAGTGTAGTATGCTAATCTTTGCATGCATAGACTATTTAATTAATGAGATACCAATAAGTGACCATCACTTTAACCCCATTCTAATCTACCAGCATAACGGTAAACTACGTTAGCCTGGATTCATATCTGAACATTTGTAAAGAAACAAAACATTTTAAGCATTGAAATAATAAGAGAATAAAACCAACAAATAACTCGAGAATCAAAGTAAATGTCCAACTGGACTCTTAACAATTGCCCTAACAACTTCTATAGCCTTCGCTTCGTTCCCAAAAATGTCCCAAAAATTCGCGATTGATGGGTTCAAACTTAATAACCGAGTAGGTAAATATTTTTTAGTATTTCTGCAAAGAAAGATGACATGGAGTGGTGTAATATTTTGGCCACAAATGCAAGTGACATTTTTACAATATTTTGTTTTGTATGCATCAAGTCTGAGTCTAAAGATCAGACTCTTCAAAAGCCGTTCCTGATGGAGATTGTGTCCCGTTTTATATTTTAGAAGCTCCTTAAAGAATTTTCCCTTGTTGTCCTTTATTATGTTTGGACACTCTTTTTGTCTTCGTATTACCGAATCCCATGATGCTTTACCTAAAAGGCTGTAATTTTCATACAAGGATAAAGGAATATTTATTTTTGTAGAGCTCTTTTCCTTCGCTGCACTATTTTTGGCTAACCGATCAACCCTTTCATTTGCTGCTAAACCACAATGTGATGGAATCCAACAAAAGTCAATAGAAGAACCACGTAAAGATAAAAAATGAATTAAATGGTATATCTCAGATATCATTTCTCCTCTCACTCTTGTATGAGAATATTTTAAAGCTTGTAAGACAGATTTTGAATCGACACAAAATAATATTTGAAATATCGAATATGGAAAACTAAGAAGATAGTTCAGTGCCATAATAATGGCAATTAGCTCTGCTGTGAATACAGAGAAATTTTTCCCAATGTGATACGATTTCTCTATTTTTAATGATGGAATAATGAATGCAGCACCTGATAATTGGTTTTCAAGTAGAGAACCGTCTGTATATATTTTAAGATGGTTTATATAATTTTCATTTATATGTGCCTTGACATATGTTGGAAGCATGGTCCCATCACTTTTCCTTAAATCTGTATAATTAATATCGAAATTAGCCTTACTAAGCTCCCATTGAGGAATATTACTGTAACTCGTTTGAGGAGCTACTGTTTGGGGTTCAACACCAGCATCTGTAAATAATTGGGACGTATAGGAGCCTATAGTTTTTACAGAGTCAAAACTCCGAGCTCGCTTTGGAAAATGTATATCTGATTTTA
>CM065734.1:2585815-2590815 GCA_033310375.1 Conus canariensis
CGGGATGGAGCAAATCGTACTTGTTGAAGTGATGAAGGATGTGTTTATTTAAATGCTTTTCTAGAGGTTTGGAAAGGATAGATAAGATTGATAGTCTGTAGTTTGAAGGATCAGTATTATCACCAGATTTATGAATGGGTATAACGTTTTGCTTTTTTGAACGCATTAGGAAAATAGCTTTTATCTATGCACAAATTAAAGATATACGTTAACGTGTCAGTTATAACTGGCGCCGAGAGTTTCAGAATTTTGCCATCTATGCCATCTAGTCCACGTGTTCCTGACTGTTTGAGATGAAGTAGGTACTGATACACCTCGTGCACAGTTATGAGGGGAATGTGTAGTTCAGACGTGATTTTTTTGTCGTGACAAAATTGATGGAGTTCTTTAAGTTCATTAGAGCTTGAATGATCAGTAGTAACAACTGTATCTGGAATGGTAGAAAAGTGAGTGTTAAGTTGTTCAGCAGAAATACCTTTTATAACAGTTGATTTTGAAGAAGAACTGTTTTGTTAAGCTGGTTTATTGCTTGCCAAACCAGTTTTGGATTTTGTTTGGAAGTTAATAACTCGCGATAGTATTTTGTTTTTTCCCTGCGCTTCTGAGAGTTTATTGCATTTCTTAGTGATCTTGATTCTTCTTCATAGCCATGTTCTTTCAAAAGGTCTCTAAGGTAGCATGCCTCCTGTAGTTCTTTCGTGTACCACGGTGGTTTGGGAATATGCTTTACTCTGATTGTTTTTAACGGAGCATGTCTGTTATAGACTTCTGTAAAAATTTCGATCCAAAAGTCAATCGCTGAATCTGGATCAGTAATATTGTATACTGTATTAAGTTCTGACTTCATTAAATCAAGCAAAAAATTTTGTTCATTAAATTTTGAGAAGCAACGATAGGTTATGGTTTTGTGGCCTGGTTTTGGGATTTTCACTCCATGTTTAGACCATGTAACACACACTGGGTAATGATCACTAGAAGAGAAGACTGGTACACAAGCTTCTAGTATGTTATTTCCATTTGATACATAGATATGGTCAATGATTGTCTTTGAAGTTGGTGTGACTCTGGTGGGTGTTTTGATAATCTGATGTAAATTCAACACACTTATCGTTTGGCTCCATTGGATGTTTGGTTTCAAAAGATCTACATTGAAGTCACCGAGTAAAACGATCTCTTTACATTCTAAAGAAACTGCGTCCATCATAGTAACAAATTTATCAGTCCAGCTGACTCTTTCTGCTGGGTTCCGATAGCAAAACCCGATTAAAATGGATCGTGATTTGTTCAGTGTGATTTGTATCCACACTGCTTCTACGTCATGCTGTTCTAGGTGGGAAAATCTCTTGAAGTTGAGAGATTCACTGATATACACTAGAAGACCTGTCTCTTTGTCTTTAGTAGGGTCTTTTCGAACGATATTATAACCTGGGACTGATACATCTTTATCACTAATGTAGGTATTTAGTCTTGATTCGGAGAGACCCAGAACATGGAATGGCTTTTGGTGGTTCGATATCAGGGTCGAGATATCAGAGATCTTACTGACTGCACTATTGATATTTAAATGGCAAATTCTCAGTCCATCTCTCGATGGCCATGAGTTCTGGTTTGTGGTCATGTTATGTCCTGAGTGCACAAGTAAAAGGAAAAACAAAAAGAAAGAGGAAGAAAGGACACGTACAAAAAAAGTAAAACAAATGATGAAAAAAAACAAAACAATAACAACAACAACAACAACAAAAACCCAAGAAAAACCAATAAAAAAACTGGTAGATTAGATACCACAGCAGTGGTTCGGAAATAGGTGACTGAGAATGCACTTACAATTTAATGTGCACACAACTAATTGCTGTCAGGTTGTACAGGACGAAGTACTGCAAGACTAAAAAGCACAATTCCTGTATGTTGCACGCACAAAATCACCAACTCATATGTATCTGAACACACATATATATGCTGATAATCAGATTAAATTGCAATGAGCATTGGTCTATGATAATGACTCGTGTAGTCTCTCAATACAGGCACGCGTCACATTCCCAATGTCAGCACACTTTGTTCTGTCCTTTTTAAACAATGAGTGGCAGCACTTCGATGTCGACGCACCAGTTTTTGTGTGTATACAACACTCCCAATGTCAGCACATTTTGCCCTGTCTTTTTAACCACTGAGTGGCAGCACTTCGATGTCGACGCACCAGTTTTTGTTTGTATACAACACTCCCAATGTCAGCACATTTTGCCCTGTCTTTTTAACCACTGAGTGGCAGCACTTCGATGTCGACACACCGGTTTTTGTTTGTCCACAACACCACAAAATGCACTTCTTGAGATAAGAGTAATAACTCGTGCAATACATCTGACAGGCACCCGACAGACTGCAGCAGGCCAGACAAGGAAACGAACAAACAAACAACAAATACACATAGATGTATACATACACTCACACACACATACGCACGCACGCACACACGCACGCACGCATGCGCACGCACGTACACACACACACACACACACACACACACACACACACACACACACACACACACACACACACATACACACACACACACACACACATACACACACACGTGTGTGCGCCCACACACATGCATGTAGAAAACTATTAGATATGCGCTCATAAAAATTAGATATGCGTATACATACATAGCACTTGGATGAAGAAAATTAATAAGCGTATCACACGACATACCTTATGATATGAAGTGGATACAAACATATGCACGCTCACAACCATTAGATATGCGCAGATATACATAGCACATGGATGATGAAATAACATATCGCACTACATACCTATATGATATGAAGTGGATATAACAAATGCAGAGACGGTGATGAAGCAATGATATATGAATATAAGGATGCATACAGGCGACGTGTTAATTTAATTCAATGAGGACATGGGGAGAGGAGCTGGTTGGTGTTGCTGTGACAGGAACTGAGCAGTCATTGTGTTCAGCAACTGAACAGCAAATGGATGTAGTGGGCTAGAGGGGTGTACTGACTGCTGTGGGATGTGTGTGATGGTGGGGGATTGGAAGTGTAATGTGTTAGGCGGTGGCAGGAGTGTTGTATTGTGAAGTGTAAGGTGGGCGTTGTCTGGAGTTGGTGGATTGTAGGGGGTATTTGAGGGTGGTAGTTGTGCTGTGCTGGGAAATTGTAGCCAAGATGTGTTGTGAGGTTGCAGCTGAAATGTGTTTGGAGGTGGGGTGTGTTGGTTGCTGCTAGTGTGTGGTTTGGACATGGCAGGGGGTGATGTGCTATGTGGGTGGAGGGTGCAGGTCACGTTTCTGTACTCTTTACATTGCTGTTTGTCATTTCTATTCACTGGGGAAGAAAAGGAATACATGTGGGTGGGGGATTGTAGAAGGGGCTGCTTTGTAGGGCGTTGATGCCGACCTAGTATATTATACACACTGCGAGAGTTGGGATTTTGGGGAGTGTTCGCTGGGAAATCAGTTTCATAGTTATAACTAGGTGGACTGTTAGTGGTCACTGGGGCGTCTTGTGTTGGTAGACGGTCCCTTCTTGCTCTTTGTGAGGTGGGCCTGATGTAGTTGGAGGGTTGGGTCTTGTGGTTATTAGTGGGACAGATGTTGGAGGCAAGGACTTTGCAGCCATATGAACTGGGATGTAGTCTGTCTCGGTACATAGCTTTCTTTGGCGCCCCAGATCTGGCGAGGAAGGAAGGAGTGTTATCTAGGTAACTGATCCCCTCTTGACGGCAGGAGAGGCAAAGATTGGCCGTGGATCGTGACGCCATGTCCTTAAGGGGGTGTTGACCAAGGGGAGGAAGAATGGAGGAGCCCTTCAGTGAAGCACTGGGGAACGCTTGCCTGAGTAGGTGGATTAATTTGACCCAGTCTGCTACAGGCACTGGCCTTTCGTCACAGCTGTTGATCCCCACATGGAAAGTGACATGTTGGATGTGGGGTGATGGGGGCAGTGATTTCAGCCACTGACACAGGTGATGGACTGTCAGGCCAGGCACAGACAGATTTTTCACCCTGTAGCGTTCTGTTGACATTTCCTTCTCATCTACCCCGTGTAACACAGAGTCTCCTAATAGCAGCATGTTACAAGTTTCTGGGATTGTCTTTTGTCGTAAGATAGCTAAAGCAGATGGGGGATTTGGATTCTGTTTGTTGATGGCAGTGGGGATTTCTGTCATTGTGTTTGTGTCTGGTTTGTTCTTGTTGTGTAGAGATTTTGTTGACGGAACAGACGAGCCTGTATTTTGCTCTGTAGAACTGTCTGACAGCACACTGTATGTATTTGATGTTTCCACAGCATATTCAGTCTGTGTTGATGATGTAGATGAAGTGTCACTGTGTATCTGGACTGCTTGGTTGTCTGATTGTTGTGTTTGATTAATTGGTTTGAGGGCATGTACTTGTTTCCTAATGTCAGTATTGATGTTGTTTTGACTGTCTTTGAATGATTGCAGTCTGCTTGTGGTATCTTTCATCTGGCGTTGTAGATGTGTGTGTGTTCATCCTGTACTTGTTTGATTTGTTGTGAAAGATCTTGATTTAATGACTTTATGGAATTTTTCACCCTAATCTCCATGTCACCCGTGTTCTGAGTGTTCCGTTCAACTTGCTGGGATGTGTGTTCAAGCTGATTTTTCAGTGTTTGTATGTCTTGCTGCATGTTGGAGATAGTGCGTGTGGCTGAGATAAGCTGTTTTTGGAGGTGTGTGATAACGGCCATGCTTGCTAGTTGAGAGAGTGTGGGGGAAATCCGCTGCCGACAGCTGGTGCTCTGGGGGTTCAGTGTGTTGACAGAATGAGTAGCAGACAGAGGGTTAGTACTGGTGGGGGAGGGTGACGATACACGCTGTTCTAAAACACACGGGGTGGGCGTGGGAGGATCAGATGGGGGGTCAGTATTTTGCTGGGTGGAGGAAGGGACTGAGGAGTGAGAAATGTCAACAGGGGATGAAGGACTGGCGATGGCTGGAGACTGGAGGGATGC
>CM065734.1:2598315-2603315 GCA_033310375.1 Conus canariensis
CCCCCACCCCAACCCCCATCCCAATCCTCGCCCCCCTCCCCTGCAATCCTCCCTTCCTCACCACCGGCGTACCTCCCCCCCCCCACCCCCCACCCCATGTCCCCTACTTTTAACCCTTTCTTCAGAGACATTAGCAAAACGGTCCACGTATGGACGGTCCTGCCTAAGCTCCCACTCCCCCCCCCCCGCCCTCCCCCCCCTCCCCTCACACGCTCACTTGTCTTCCCCGCCTCTCCTCTCCCCCTCCCCTCCTTTCCACCTCATCTAATTCCCCCACCTCACCTCCAGTTTCCTCTTCCAGTGAATATAATGGCAAGAGTCGCTATGTCCTTTTCCACCAAAAACACACACAGAGCTGTGTAAGCTGTCTGTTGTCTATTTCGTTGGACGGGATTCACGTGATAATAGGAAAGGCATGCGTGGGAAACTCTGTAACCTCCCCCCCCCCCCCCCCCCCCCCGAGTCCCTCCGCTCCCCTTGCCCGCTTAGGTCTACGCGCATGTACCGATAGAACGCACCCATAGATAGGTGACCACAACACTCCCACGGCAACTACTGTCGCCGGCAGTAAGTAATGTATTGTAAATGGATATTTATAGAGTGCGTTACCTCGCAAGAGCCCAAAGCGCAAATACTAATTCTAATTCAAAGCCACACACACACACACACCACACACACACACACACACACACAACACACACAGAGTAGTGGGTGAGTTGCTGTGGGGGTTGTCGCGCCATTCCCACAGCATTTCCCTGTCTGTTGTATTGACAATGGAAGCGGGGTGTTTGTTTCCACAGTATATGTAAGCCCGTGGAGTTAGGATGGAAAAGTCGCTCGAGAAAATGAGAACTTAGAGCGTGTGTGTGTGTGTGTGTGTGTGTGTGTGTGTGTGTGTGTGTGTGTGTGTGTGTGTGTGTGTGTGACTGTGTGTGTGTGTGTGTGTGTGTGTGTGTGTGTGTGTGTGTGTGACAGTGTGTGTGTGTGTGTGTGTGTGTGTGTGACAGTGTGCGTGTGTGTGTGTGTGTGTGTGTGTGTGTGTGTGTGTGTGTGTGTGTGTGTGTGTGTGTGTGTGTCCAACAGCGTTAGGTTTCACTTGTAAGCAGGTAAGCATTTCACTGTCGGACCATGAGTGACTTCCTTGTTTATGATATACTGTTTGCCTTGCCTTTTCTCGCTCTACATCGCCTGTCAAATCGATCATACCGATGTAAAAGATCTCCGCCAGGGAGCTGTGTTTTCATCCGTGTCCATGGATTTGGCTTTGATTTGCGGGCTAGATTACGTCACAACTGCCGGACAGATTTCAACTCAACTATGTGAAAAGATGAAAATGTTCGCCAAAGAATGGTACCATCAACATTGATGCGGACTCACTGAGTTGATATGGATCACATGACACATTCACGACCTGCTGAGCAAGTTCGCGAATAATTTTGCGCTGAACATGAGCATTGTAGAGGTACTCGTTTACAGATGCATGCCTTTCTATCAAGTAAATGTATTTTCGTTTTATGTCAGACCCCCTTACTAATATAACTGAGGTATGTTTTGTCTTTTCCATAGTCCGTCTTTAAATTCAAGTAGCTGGCGAAGGGAAGCAACTCTTTTCAACCCTTACCTGCCATTACTTCAGCTGGAGACTAAGTAATTTTCCGAGATTGACAATCTTTACCTTCATAGAGGTATGCGCTCTTCCGTGTTCCCTGGCTTTTTGTTTGCATTTGTTTCTGTGGTTCTATATTTTGTTCTCTGTGACCACGTTCAAGATCTGAATACACCTTCTATCTTTCAATAACATTTAATTGGTATTTGGTCATTTCTTTGTTTGTTACTGAAGTACGAACGTATGTCATAACACTAACCGACCCAGCCAACACAAATTGGAACGAGGCTCTAAACTGATGTTGAACGGGTTTCAAAGTATTTGAGACATGCTGCATAATTTTTGTTTGAATGAAGCGAAGAAAATGAGCCGTGGTTTTTACATTTAGAATATCAGTCGAGCGCACTCTTGCACACCTTCAAAAACAAACAAACAAACAAACAAACAAACAAACAAAAACACAGATCCCTATCATTTTCATTGGGCTTGTCAGTTTCCTACTGCTGTTTCAGTTTCAGTTTCAGCTTCATCAAGGAGGCGTCACTGCGTGCCGACTAGTCCATATACGCTACACCACATCCGCTAAGTTTTGAGACCACACAACGCATGATTTGAAGCTGATGGATAAATGAATTAGCAACAAAGATGAGACAATTGAGGAAGAGGGTCTCGTGGCTACGACTCAGCGGTTGTATGACCTACGCATTAGCCCAACGCGCTGGTCAGACCTTAAGTGCCTACCTACCGTTTGTGTGTGTGTGTGTGTGTGTGTGTGTGTGTGTGTGTGTGTGTGTGTGTGTGTGTGTGTGTAGTGGATGTACACGTGTGTGTATGATGTGTGGGCATGGGCCCATGTGTGTGCGTGGGCGCATGTGTGTGTGTGTGTGTGTGTGTGTGTGTGTGTGTGTGTGTGTGTGTGTGTGTGTGTGATAAGCTGAGCGTGCAAGTAATGACGAAACTTCAATTTGCCTTCTTGTATCTGAGCATTATTTGCTACGTGCACGTGGTGCATGACCATGTGAGTCATTAGGTCAAGGTCAGAGAGTAGCTATGACCTTGATTCCTTCCTGTCCGGTTAGTGCTAGGGTCCAGATGATGCCAGAGTATGTGAATCATGCCAGGGCGCTTTACAAAGCTGGGAACGAACAACCTTCTGAGGACGGCGCCTCGATGGCTCAGTGGGACGCCGCACCGAGTTTGAGGTCAGGTGTTACCAGTTCGAATCACGTTGCAACGAAACAAACCGCTTGCCTTTCTTGCTACCCATTTTATGTATGTAAACATTTTTAAAAAAAATTTACTATTTATCTATTATTGTTATTTATTATTATTATTGTTATATTATTATTATTATTTTTATTATTATTATTATCATTATCATTAGTATTATCATTATTATCATTGTTATCATTTGTACCCATGTTAATATATACATATATTTTTTAATTTGCAATCTATATTCATTCATTTATCATCATGTTATTATTATTATTTTTATATTTTTCCCACTAAGCACTATTATCAATCCACCATAATCACTAGTCACTAATATATCATACCATTCAACAAAACAAACTACTAACCCCACTATTTCAACCCCACCCCCACCCCCCACCCCACCCTTTCCCCCTTTACTATTTCGGCTCCCATGATCCCTTCCTGGGCGGCTCGCTTCCGTCCAGTGGCCATTTTGATCTTCCGCCGAATATGAGAAGATAAGTGGTTTCTCGTTCTTCGTTTTCACTGTCCTAAATGTTATTTGTTTTTGCCTGAAGAAGGCCCAAGAGGTCGAAATGCATTGTGTTTTGTTCTGTACTTTGTCTGTCTCTGTCCTTGGCGTTAACTAACCCCCTCTCTTTCTAAATTTTACCCATCTTAATGTGTTGTCATCCTGGTAGAGGTGCGAAGATGTAGTGTTTTCCAGGATACTTACCACCGCTTGTCAGGACGCCGTTGGCGGTCATGTGGACGTTAAACCTGAATGCCACTGTCGTCTAAGGAAACATCCCTACTTGTTGGAATCTATGTACCTCGTGTCCATATGTGTCTTAGATAAACGAGTACCACAACAAGCTTCAGTTTTGATATATTAACATAATATGAGTGTTTCATAACGAGAGCAAGGCTACCTTTTATGAATATATTTTTTAAAAGTAGGTAAACTCTTTTTTTAAATAGTAAAATAATTACAAAAAACAAAAACAAAAAACAAACAAACAAACAAACAAAACAAAAAAATCGAGTAGAAGTGGCTTTAAATCCAAGAGATTCAAAAGATAACTCTTTTCGTGCAGAAAGTCAGAAAGATGTTACCACACCAGCTGATGTGGTGTCGTGGACAGTGTCGCAGTTCGACACCTTGCAAGTGGCAGGTTCGAACTCTAGCAGAGCCGTTTTCCTGTGAAGGGGTCAACCATAGCTAGGTCCTCCCCACGAGTTGAACAGGTACTATGGGCTCAAACGAGACGACTGAGGCCGAACTGTCGCGTTTGTTCCGCTTCATAGATGAATTTCGTGGATTCTAGCTCAGATTTTTTTTTTATATTTTTTTTTTTAGAATAAGTGCTTTGTAATATTCTACCTCCTATTTTTCAACGTTACACTGTACTATACTACACCTCCACACTTAACACCTCACCACACCCATCTGCTCTGCTTGCTCTGCTCTGCTCTGCTCTGCTCTGCTGTACTCCACTTGAGCCAGTGATCGTGATTCCTAAACTTCACAGTGAATGCACTCAAGCATCACCGTTGACTGTTTCAGGGTACAGATGAATGCACCCAACACAGCTTTAGACCGACTGTAGGGTACAAGTGAATGTACCCATACACACCTGTGGACCGGTGTAGGGTGCGATTGACTGTACCTATGTGGACGTGATGAAGGTCACATGCGAGCGTACCCATGTACGCCTACATATTACATTAGGGCACAAGTGAATGCACCCATATGCAACTTTAGATCTGTGTACAGTCCAGGAGAACGCACCCATCCACAGCCATAGACTTTGGTGTGGGATGCAGGCGTTTAAGCGTTCCTAGACCGCTGCATGATAAATGCACCGAAATTCAGATACAGACCGTTATATTGTACCTGTAACCAAACATAACATGAAATTGATGTATTAATTAAACAGGAACCCAAACAAATCCATAGACTGTCATAGATATAGAAACCCAAACAGAGCCATAGACTGATATAGGTACATACATCCAACACAACCGTAGACTATAACAGAAAAAGATGCCCCCAAAGACAACTATAGACTTATAAATACGGATACCAAAACACACACACAGACTGTTATAGATACAGATACCCAAGCAAAAGTATGGACTGTTATAGATAGGGACACCCAGCCAGAAACGGAAACTATTGAATGTTATGGATACA
>CM065734.1:2608315-2613315 GCA_033310375.1 Conus canariensis
TATCACCACCATCACCGTCATTTTACGACCATTCCCATCATACCATACGACCATCACCATCATATCACGACCATTACTCTATCTGTCTCTCTGTCTGTCTCTCCCTCCCTCCCTCCCCCCTCTCTCTCTCTCTCTCTCTCTCTCTCTCTCTCTCTCTCTCTCTCTCTCTCTCTCTGTATTATTCCTGCTTGTTCTTCATCTTTCTGTTCATGTGTTCCCACTGTCATCTTCTGTATCGGCATAAATGGATTCTAGGTCAATCTCACATTTCTTCATGTTCGTTGTCCTTTCCTTTTTTTTTTCTTGCCACTTTCTCTTCCTCCCTCTTCCCCGTTACGCTGAGTGGGCAGTATTTCAGCAAGAAGAAAGGAAGAAAGAGACAGGAGAGAGGGGGGGGGGGTGGAGGTGGGACTGGGGGCCGGAGGAAAGTTGGAGGAGAAAGGGCACCATTTCATGAGCGACTGACCATCACCGATCCAAATGACGTTACGAGCCAGTGAGTGATGTCCAGACGAAAACATGGGACACGAAAGTGGTCAGTCTTGCGAAATAACACGCTGTTTGGGTATCTGCCGCCACAGTAGCCAGCCTTGGGTATCGGAGACAGCAGTTGGCCACTCCTAGACCTGCTCCCTGTCTTTAAAGCTTCAGCGTTTGCCCTGGTTTCGTTACATCGCGCGTGACAGGTGCAGGTGCGTGTTAGACCGGCTGTGCTGAGAGATCCAAAACTCTGTTGAACGATGTCTGACATCATCAAGCTGTACTACTTTCAAGCCCGGGGCCGTGCCGAGCCCATCCGTTTATGTTTAGCTGCTGCGGACAAAAAGTATGAGGACATCCGCTTGGCCGGGGACCAGTGGGCGAGTCAAAAACCAAGTGAGTTTGACTGACGTGCGAGAGTTGGGTTGTTGTTGTCGTATCAGATATAGTTTCGGTTTTGAAGTATCTTCCAAGAAACATCAAAAGCTTTCTTATGAAATCAGATAAGAAAGAAAGAGGTGAAAATAGCCGCATCGGTAATCACTAAGATGTTCTCATTCTATTCGAGAGGAAGAAAAAAAAGAGAAAAATCGAGTACAGCTGCGGGATACGCGCAGCGGTTTGCTTGGTAGTGGCGTTTTGGCGATGAAATATGGACTGGCAGACCCAGGGTGATGCTTCCGTAGGGGTTCTGTTGTGTAGCATTCTGTGGCCATCCACAACTGCATCTGCCAGGGAGCAGTTACGTCTCTTGACATCCTAATGTATGCCCTGTGCGTACCTGCATTCTGTGTCAACAAAACGCAGCTTTCAAAGGGTGGTGCAGAATTGCCCCTAGCTGGTTGATTCTGCGGTTATGGACAATACTTCTCTGGGTATCTCTGGCAGCTGCGGGTGTATTTTTTTCTTTTCTCCCTCTCACCTAATCCAAGACTTGAGAATCTTTTCTTTTTCTGTGCGTTGAAAGTTCTATACACACACATTCATTTGACACGCCAAACAAGATAGACAATCACCTATATATTAACCTATCAATCCAAAATTTACATAAATACAAATTTACTGCTAAGGAAACAATACAAAAAAGACACCAGGTGTTGCCAAAGTTATTGATAGAAATTTACTTGTAAAAAGGTGTGGCTGAAATCTAATCCTACGAAGATCTTAATTTATAGTAAATAAGAAATGGAATGATTAGATTAGTAAGCTAATAGCTAAATACATCGATAAGAAATACACAAATAAGTTTGTTTCATGTGTTTTTGTCTGCTATTGTCATGGCAATGATTTGTCAGCCTCGTTTTCATTCAACGCCCATCTTGCGCTGAAGTGGATGAAGATAAGTGATTGCTCGTTCATTTTCGTTGTCCTGAGTGTTTTGTATCTTGTCTGAAGAAGACCTACGAGGTCGAAAACGCGTCGTGTTTTGTCTTGTGATTCCTTTGCTCCAGCCAAAATCGTCAAGTGTCATCTGTTATTGTTTGGCATCTGTGCCGAACAATATCAGTTCATTCTGAAGTGATAATTTTACAAAGTTTACATATTTTTCTAGATAAGATTTGTTTCTAATTCACGCCAGAGTACTTGTGAACGTAGAGAACACACACAAAAAATGTTGTACAGTGTCTTTGTTAGTACCATAGCATCTGTAATGGTCAATCAAATCTATTCCCTTGAAAATGCAGTCTGACGGTAGAATTCTATTGCATATTTCAAGCTGAAACCACTTCATGTGAATTTCACTCATCTGTTGTTATCTCTTTTATCGTTAACTTCCAGTCGGATGGAGTAAGGTCCCACTTAAGAAAAGTCGTTTGTTTTAGCAAAAGCAAAGTTTCAAAAGGAAATCATGACTGATGTAATTTTGTTCCTCTACTTATACTCAATATGATTTGCGGGATTTTGATATTCTCACTCTAAATATTATTTCCTACATTTGTGTTTCTTTTTCTATCACACTTCTTAAAAGACAAGATACAGCTCATTTAATTCAGGAGTCCTTGTGTAATTTGAAATATACGTGAACACTCTTCACGGTTTAGAAACTATCCAGTATTTTTTCAAGTTATCCTTTACGAAGATACTTCTTTTCCTGCTAAAGGTTTAAGATGAAAATGGCTGTTTAAAAAAATTTCTTCGGTAATAAACGGTACATGTAGTTCTTGCATGATTGTATTAGAGTATAGTCAGGGCTGTCTGTATACTACATGTGAAGAATGAACCCACGAACGTTGGAATGTAAGTCATAATGTAAATTCTAAGTGATCGTAAACAGGTTTCCAGAATGTGGGTAGACCAAATCTTTCTTCTTCTTCTTCTTCTTCTTCTCTATTGCTATCAATAACAACAACAGCAACTCGTTCATCATGTATGTATGTATGTATGTGTGTATGTGTGAATGTATGTGTGCATGTATGTGTGCATTTATTTATTTATCTGTTTCATCTATTTACTCGTACATGTATTTATTTGTTTGTTTATTCATTTATTTATGATGATGATGATTGTTGTTATTAATGTTGTTGGAGTGCTGGTGGGCGGACTATTATTGTCTGCTTGTGACATTTAATTCGTATTAATCTGTCGATGAACTCAAAAAGAAGCATAACTCTTTACGATTGTCAAAGATCGTATTATTTACAAGATGGAACAGATTTGTTTTAATGAAATGAACTGGAGAAAACGGTGTGGAAATACAGTAGGTACCAGAAGTGATATTAAATTGGTTTCGACACAAGACCACACATTGGTCTTAGCATCCAACGCTGATTAAAAGAAAAACCTATCTGAGAATAGACAGAACAACACATGCACATTACATTTGAAATCAAACAAACAGCACACGTCCAGTTAACTGCCCTTGGGACACAGAACAAAGCAGAGGTCTTCAAGGCACAATGTGGAAGACCCTTGAAGTAGTCTGTGTAGCCATACATGTAAAGTACAACTGAGCCAGAAAAGAATTGAGAGAGAGAGAGAGAGAGAGAGAGAGAGAGAGAGAGAGAGAGAGAGAGAGAGAGAGAGAGAGAGAGATTACGTGCATCCCAGCGTAGAGTTATAAAGAGCAGCAAATCAACATGTACATTGGCAAACAACAACATTTTCTTTGCAGTTATTAAGTGCTGTATGCGGTTTGGCTCTGTACCTTGCTATAACTTTCGGTATGTGTCCATATCAAAGGGTGCACTGAAGGGGGGACATGTATGGCGCCATGACTCTCTGTACTATGCCATTCTACAGGGTACGGTAGAGGGTGGACATGTATCTCGACATAACTGTCCTACACGATTCTTCAGAGTCAGTGGAGGATCAGGTCTCTCTGTCCTACACCATTCCATGGGGTACAGTGGACGGTGGACATGTTTTTTGTTTTATTTTCCGCGTACGCAGCTGATACTCCTGCGGACACTCCTTGTATAGACAGGCAAGGATTAATCCCATCTACCCAACAAAGGGAGTGGAGTTTTGTGTGTATGACCGTTTTTAATCTCGCCATTAAGGCAGCCATACTTCATTTTCGGGGAAGGTGCATGCCATGTGTAACGTGTCATCCATACCAACTGCCAAACTGGCCTTCTCTTCCGAAAGTTGGTGATAGGGTTTTACGTGTGTGCAAGATGCTATGCGTGCGTTCACACACGGAACCTCGGTTTATAGTCTCATTCGAAGAACTGTATGGGAAATGGAATCAGAACCAATGTTAACTCCGAGGGAAAAATCCCCCTGTACCGAAACGGCCCGGCGGAGATTCGAACCCGCAACCCCAAGATTACGGCGCTCTACCACTAGGCTATTCCGGCCCCAGTGGACATGTATCTCACCATGACTCTCTACACAGTACCATTATACAGAGCACAGTGATGCGATGCCATACATCTTGCCTTGACTCCCTGCCGAACACTATGCTGAAAGACACAGTGGAAGGTAGACATACATTCTGCCATGATTCCCTGTCCAACACCTCCCTACAGGATACAGTGTAAGGTAGACAAGCATCTCCCCTTCACTCTCTGCCAAAGGCATTCCTACAGGATACAGCGAACTGTGTAGATATACCTCGCCTAGACTCACCGTCCAACAACACCAGTCTTCTGGGTAAAGTGGAAGATGGTCATGTATCTCTTATGCCTCAGTCCGACACCGTTCTGCAAAAGACAGCGGAGACTGGATGTCCCAAGGGCAGACCGAACAAGTCTTGGGTTGACAACGTCAGGAAATGGATTGGTTGCAACTGCTCTAACTTGTTGCGCACGACCGAGAAGAGATTGTTTGAACGTCTGTCATGTCATTGGCTACGAAGTGTTATCATGGAACAAGAGTAAAATTAGAAAAAAATGCGATCACAGCACATCTTCCTACTTACCATACCTGTGTCAAATACTTCAGGGACTGGCAAATGGTTGACATGGCCAATTCTTCTATCCATGTGTACTAGATGAATGGGTACAGCTATCTGCTTAAAGTCACAATTATACGCCTGCACCATAAGAGGCAAATGCGCATTCCTTGTTCATTGTTTA
>CM065734.1:2620815-2633315 GCA_033310375.1 Conus canariensis
CATAGAATAGAGATAGATTTCCACATGCACATTTAGTGAGTAGACATAATTATTTTCTAGGAAGGTCCTCTATTGCAACTCAAACGTTTCCATCACCTTCAGCATCCGAGAGGCCAAAGGATCGACCTGCTGACCTCTCTTCGGAGTGTTGCCCATGGACTCCCCCCCCCCCCCCCCCTTCGGGTGAAAGCAGAGCCTGGACAAAGTCTTAGCTGGGGACAAAGACACCCACACCATTCCATTAGAATTTGAACACCCCCAGTATCACACTCTAACAAATTTTGAACCAAAGTCCTGTCTGTTTCGACCTTCGAAAACTTCTTTCTGTTGAAGTTCTTACCTCCCCCCCCCCTCCTGCTGCTCTCACTTATCCAGCCTTCCGTTCCCCTTTCCTCCTCACCTCTGTCTGAATCGCTTCCCCCACCCCCACACACACCTCCACCGCCCGCCGTCCCCCACTCGCCTTCATGTTAGGCTATAAGATCTTCCAATGGCACGGAAGCCTCGCAATACATTGATGGTCTCAGCTGACCGTTTCACAATCGGATAACGACACATCTTAGCCAACGTTACATGGTGATAACTCTCTCTCTCTCTCTCTCTCTCTCTCTCTCTCTCTCTCTCTCTCTCTCTCTCTCTCTCTTCTGTATATGTATGTGTTCAGTGTGCATGAAGAGAGAGAGAGAGAGAGAGGAGAGAGAAGAGCGTGTGTGTGTGTGTGCATGTGCGGAGTGGTGATGGTAGTGGTAGTGGTGGTGGTGGTAGTAGTGCATGCTCGCGCGCGCGCGCGTGTGTGTTTGAGCGCATTCGTGTGTATGCGCTTGTGTGCGTGTATGCTTGCTTGCGTGTGTGCGTGCTTGCACGCGCGTGCGCGCGCGTATGTGTATGTGTGTGTGCGTGTGTGTATGTGTGTGTGTGTGTGTGTGTGTGTGTGTGTGTGTGTGTGTGTGTGTGTGAGTGTGTGTACGCGCGCGCGCGCATGCGTGTGCGTGTGTGCGTGTCGGATTGCCAAAGACGCTGGGGTGTAAACACAAAGAGACACAGACAGAGGAATACGTGCAGACCGACAGGCAGATGATAATGGTCATCCCCTGCTTCCACTTCAAGCCAAGGTCAGCCTATACACACCCTGTCCACTTCAGCGGCCAGTGGCCTAAATAAGCTGACAGTAATCAGGTTTGCGGCCCGCTCTCTGGCATGACTCGGCAGCTTTTCAGCCAATCTCTAGTCAAGAGGTCAACTTAAGGATTGTGGAGATTATCGATTATCGATCTGAGCATGCGCACTGAGAGAGAGAGAGAGAGAGAGAGAGAGAGAGAGAGAGAGAGGGGAGAGAGGGAGAGAGAGGGGGGGAAGGATGGAGGATGGGTGGGTAGGTGGGGAGATGGGGCGAGGGTTTTTTTTTTTTTTAAGAAATAGGGACAGATGGAGGGACACAGATTGAAACAGACAAGACACAGACAGACAAAGAGACAAAAAGATACAGAGCTAGACAGACAGACAGACAGACAGATGAGAACGTTTTTGAGAAAAGAGGAACAGATGGAGGGACACAGACTGAAACAGAGAGAACAGACAGACAGACAAAGAGACAGAAAGAGACAGAGACAGACAGACAGACGGACAGACAGACAGATGAGGGCGAAGACCGAAAGGTTGGGATGGATGGATGGATCACAGTAAGACCAATATAGAACAGCTCCAAACTATGGATGGCCAAACCACAGCGCAGACTGCAGTACGGGAACTATTGTCATCTACGGATACACCATCTACAGTTGTGGTTTTAATCTGGGAACACGTACCATTTATGAATGGACCAGCAACCACCAAAAATGAATGCGCTTTGCTTAGTAAGAATCGCGAATTTAGAGACTGGCGCAATTAGATTGTTTTGAGAATTTTTATTGTGTCTATAAACTTGATTCTCCTCATTTTCTTTCATATGGCACAAGGGTACAAGCCAGGTGGTTCCAAGCAGAACAGATTAAAATCAAAGGAACGACTTCCAGCTGCGCAAAAATAGGGTCACGGGTGAGTGCAAAGGCCTGAAATGTGACGTCAGCAAAGGGGAAAGTGATGTATTTGAAGATTGTTTGTTACTTCATCGATGGACATCCCCTACACAAGGGGAATGGATGGGGAGTTGTTCTTGTAATCAATTATCAGACTAACATTTAATGCTGGCTCACAATTTATGATAGACCTCTAAACGTTTACATGGGTGATACAGTGTTTTCGTGCAAAATCATAATTTTGGCGTGTAGCCAAGGTAAACACTTCGATCTGGGAGCACGTACCATCTGTGGATGGATAGATCACAGCACACACTTCGATTCAGGAACAACTACATGCAATCTGAGAACGAATACAATCTATGGAACTTCTGACGACAGTCTAGACTTCAGTCAGTCTTGGAACAAATACCATTTATACATCAACCGATCACCATCATCTTCATTATCATCGTCATCATCACCATAGGATTTTTCAGTTGTGAAGCAGCCAACCAACGTTCAGCTTTCTATCAACAAGTGATAACTCCAAAGGGCAAGGCAGGTTTTCAAAATGCACCCTCTTTCCGTTTACCCAACAAGCACTAAGACTGCACGGCAGCAACTATAAAACTTCACACGATCACAATTCCACTCTTCAAATTTTCGGCCACGTGGCCTTTTTCAAGAGAAAAAAAAATACAACTATGTAATGTCCATCTTTGGCAACTGGTCAGAGCAAAGAATTGACGTCATAAGTATATTACGCAAGTTCCGACATCTTAATATGTGATGTCTTCAACAAGGTGAAAAAAAAAAAAAAAGGGGGGGGGGGGCAAGTTGTGTGTGTGTGTGTGTGTGTGTGTGTGTGTGTGTGTGGTGTGTGTGTGTGTGGTGTGTGTTTGTTGTTGTCTTCAATTTAACGTCTATCCACATAGTGATATTAGACGGACATGTGTGTGTGTGTGTGTGTGTGTGTGTGTGTGTGTGTGTGTGTGTGTGTGTGTGTGCGTGCGTGCGTGCGTGCGTGCTGTGTGTGTGTGTGTGTGTGTGTGTGTGTGTGTGTGTGTGTGTGTGTTGTGTGTACGTGTGTGTGCGTGCGCGCGCGCGCGCGCGTGTGTGTGTGTGTAGTTATACTGTAACCAATGTACTTCAAAAACATAACAATACGCTCCATAAATCACAATGAAAATATAACTATAGAATAATGTGAATAATTATAGTCCAGTCTGTGACTGTGCATGGTATACAATAATTCATATCTTTTTCAGATGACAGTTGCGGCGACGGATGGATGATGCGACAGGTGCGTTCAGCAAGCTCACAGCCATTTCTTTACTATATATGGAAAACAGAGCAGTTCACGCAAAACGGCCAGCCACGCTGAACAATAACCCGCGGCCACCATAGTAGTCCGACCTTGATCTCCTTTCTCCCTCTCCCCCCCTCCACTCCCCCCCCCCCCCCCCCCCCCCCCCCCCCCCCCCCCCCCCCCCCCCCCCCTCTCTTCCCCCCCCCCCTTCACGTGTCTACTACCCCCACCTTCACTTTCGTCCTGTCCTCTCTCTCTCTCTCTCTCTCTCCTCTCTCTCTCTCTCTCTCTCTCTCTCTCTGCTGATTCTCCTGGTTCTGTTCCAAGCCACTCTCGAGTCCCATGTCCCCAGCATGTCCATGGCCTGTCGGTCGCGCTAGTCACGCACGGTTCGGTGTTGTGTTTGTCTTGCTAATAGGATCGCTTTTCACGCTAAAAAGTAGACTGTCCTCGCTTGCGTAGGTCTGGCAGTTTATTGCCGATTCCCTGAATGTACTGATTCTTGTTTTACAAACACGCATGTGTAACAAAGTATGTGTTCTTACCCCCCCCCTCACCCCCCCCCCCCACACACACACACCCTCTGTGTGCGTGTGTGTGTGTGTGTGTGTGTGTGTGTGTGTGTGTGTGTGTGCGTAGTGTGGCGTGAGTGCGTGGTGGTGTGTGTGTGTGTGTGTGTGTGTGTGTTTGTGTGTGTGTCTGTGTGTCTGTGTGTGTGTGTGGTGCGTCGCTGTGGTGTGTGTGTGTGTGTGTGTGTGTGAGAGAGAGAGAGAGAGAGAGAGAGAGACAGGCAGACAGACCGACAAACAAACAGACAGACAGAGACAGAGAGAGAGGGAGAGAGAGAGCACGTTGCATGCCTGCATGCCTGCATGCGTGCGTATGTGTGTAATCCTGACTTAATTGGAGGCTTATTTAAATGTTATAAGATTTATCACCTGAGTTATGGTTAATTTAAAAATAAAACCAAAGTGCTTGCGTGTGTGCGTGCGCGATTGCTTGCACTCTCGTGTCTGTCTGTGGTAAACTTAAACAGTTATTTTCTTAGCAGATCAAACCTTGACGGAGAGATTAATATTGATAAGATCATTCCAGCCATCCCCTGAGTAAGGTGTCACCAAACGATAAAGACTGTACATCTGCAGTTCACTTTTGGGGTCACGTTTTAACATAAGGATGTTGTTATGTTTTGAAAATCGTGATCAGGTGCAATAATTCCTTCATGCATTGATAACAGCGATACTGAGTGATATTTTATAGAAATATGTAAACAAATATAAACTTACATACTAAAAAGTGAGACTGACGCCATCTCCACCAAGCAAAGGCGCAGACATAGATACAGATGTAGACCCCACTAAATGTAGAGCAAGAATGGACCATATATAGATTATCGATAAATGCTTTGCATGCGCGCACGCACAACGCACGCACACGTGCACTACCACAAACACACACACTCCCACGCATGCACACACACACGCGCGCGCGCGCGCACACACACGCGGGCGCGCACGTACATACACACACACGCACACGCACGCGCGGGGACGCACACACACACACACACACACACACACACACACACACACACACACACACTCACCACACACACACACACACACACACACACACACACACACACACACACACACACACACACACACACACACACACACTTGTGCAGCAAGGGGGTTGTAAATGAACTGCATCAACTGAATTTTTTTTTTAGTATAGCCATTCTAAATACTCGGGGGGGGGGGGGGGGGGGGGGGAGGGAAGGAGGGGACTGCCGCTATCACAGCATGCAGAAAAACAAAATTTCTGGGAACCGTCATTATGGGAACCCTGACTCTGGTAACCGAGACTTCCCAGACCACACAGACATCGGCAAAGCCTGGACCCCTCTGAACCTGACCCCTAGACCCCTGCGTCAACTGAAGGCCAACTGGGAGAGCAACAAGAACCAAAAAAAAAAGAGATGGGGTGGTAGAGCGGTGGTGGTGGTGGGGGGGGGGGGGGGGGGTGAAGGGGTGGCCGCGGGAAAGGGAGAGGCTGGGGAGGGGAACTTGCCGTTTAAGGGGGGGGGGGGGGGGGGGGGGGGGGGGCTTAGGAGTGGGGAGGGGTGGGAGGTCATGACTGCCTGGTTTGGGTGGTACGGTAGGTCCACTGTTTGAATGTTTTGCTCACGTAACGTTCTCCTTAACGTTCGATTAATTTGCATAGGTAAATCGACAAGGTCATGATAACATGTCAACCAGTTCTTTGGAGGAACTAGCGTTGACAACGAAGACGCCGATCGTATGGGAGTTCGATAAGGTCAAAAGGTTTTTTTTAATTTTATCATGCGCATCAACAAGAAAGTTGATGGATAACTAACAGAATTTTTCATCACAAACATCATTTTCCTCGTGATTTGAATTACAATTGTCTCTGTGGGAGGTGAGGGTGGAGGGGGGGGGGGGGAGGGGGATGCGATGAAATGTTGACGTGAAGACAATCACCAAGAAGTTCAGCATTTGACTCCACCCGTGCGTATATTGTAAAACTCCAAGAAACAAAAAGAACATTGCTTCCAAGAATTGTCCTTGTGTTAGTGTTCAAACCAGTCAGTTTCCCAATGTGTGCGTTTCGTGACAGAACTGTGCACGGTATAACCCGCTTGTACTGTTCCCGTAGTCTTCTGACTCCTTTTGTCACTCTTGGACGTAGTTTCCCATGTAATCTGAACAGCAAGCACAGACATGGCTTACAACCACACACAGGCCACACGCCACAATTAGGAACATGAACCACATCACTGTATAATCCATGTAAGCATTTTCAGGCATAGAGTACATTTGAACCATTGATTTATACTAAATTGATTATAGATCGAATGAGCAACACCCCCCCCCCCCCCCCCCACTCCCCACCTCCTCCGATCTTGTGACTTATTTTAAAGGATATCTGCCAGTCACGTCATTCACAGTTTCGACATACATGAGCTACCCTTTCGCTGAGTCATAGTTCAGGTCTTCGCACTCACCCGTTCCACCACCTGTACGCCAGCTGGTCTACCCGAAATACTCCCAGTCCTTTCATTTTGATCTGTTTGCTTGGACCCACCAAACATTCATCTTGATGGGCATATCGACGACAGGGCGAATCTCCTTCCACACAGTAAAAATTCTCAGAATGATATAATTGTGCCAGTCTATACATATTCAACGTCTTTAGCAAGGCCTTGGCGAATTTAGTTTTAGTGTGAATCGGCAGACCTCTTACTCAGCCATGTTATCAAAAACCAGAATGGCTGCATACCAGAATTTAATGCGCCAAGGACTTGCTTAAGGAATCGAGTGTGTAGACACTGGCGTAATTAGATTGTTTTGAGAATTTTTATTGCGTCTGAAAGTTGATTCTCTTCATTTTCTTTCCTACGGCCATCAAGGTACAAGCCGAGTGGTTCTAAGCAGACAGATTGAAATCAAAGGAATGGGGCTGTTTGGGGGCTTCCAGCTGGCACAGAGATAGGGTCACAGGTGAGTGCAAAGGCCTGAAATGTGACGTCAACTAAGGGGAAGGTCATGTATTTGAAGATTGTGATTTCATCGGTGAAAATCTCCCAAACCAAGGGAAATAATTGGTGGGGAGTTGTCCATTTGCTCAATTATCAGTTTAACAGTGGAATGCTGACTCAAACTCATGGTAGGCCTTA
The DNA here is from genome assembly GCA_033310375.1 of Conus canariensis. NCBI lineage: Eukaryota > Metazoa > Mollusca > Gastropoda > Neogastropoda > Conidae > Conus > Conus canariensis. The sequence goes on from CM065734.1 coordinate 2,627,822, forward strand.
AAACGCTTATATGGACAGTTGTTGTTGTTGTCCGTCGAGACGACGAAGACCATCTAGTCATCCTGGGATCGAGGGTGAGTGCGTAGATGGCTGGTCAGGCCGATCTGCGCCCGGAAAGACCTATCACAGTACGGACAGGGGATGGTGGCAGCAGCTGGAGATCTGTTGACACAGGTCTTCCTGATCATCCTGCGCTGCTCAGCTGCAGCAATTCTGTTGCTTTCACAGGTCTCTGCACCTTTGCGGACAGCTGATCGCCACCCATCTCTGTCCTGGGCAGTCTGCTCCCATGTTGTGAGGCTGATGTTGAAGGCCTTCAGGGAAGATTTGAGGCTGTCTTTGAAACGCTTCCTCTGGCCTCCATGAGAGCGTTTGCCCTGTTGCAGTTCGCCAAACAATAGTTTCTTTGGCAGCCGATGGTCTGGCATGCGAACTACATGACCTGCCCAGCGAAGCTGTGACTGCATCAGGATGGTGAAGATGCTAGGCAGGCCAGCACAAGTGAGGACTTCAGTGTCTGGAATCTTATCTTGCCACTTAATGCCTATGAGTCTTCTGAGGCAAGTGGTGTGGGAATGGTTCAGTTTCCTGGCGCGATGCTGGTAAACTGTCCATGTTTCACAGCCATAGAGCAGTGTGGTGAGAACTATGGCCCGATACACCTTGATCTTGGTCTCTAGGGTGATATGGACACTATCGTGTTTTAGTGCAAGATCCCAATTGTGGCGTGTGGCCTCTCAAAAACCGTAATGTATTGCCATCAGCGTGGGGGCCAGTAGAGTTGTCTTCTCTTTCCTCTATCGGTGAAGAAAAGAATTTCCGCCGACCGTGGAGTTATTTTCTCTTCCCTCCATCGATAAAGGAAAGAACTTCCGCTAACTTTACCTTGTGTTTGATTCAGAGGAGATTACTCTTATTTCTCGGGCCCACGAATAAAAACAAAAAACAAAAACAAAAAACAAAAAAAAGAAGGAAAGAAAGAAATGCCATAGCCACAGGGCGGTGGAGGTTCGAAACCACAGTTTGCTTTCTTTGGACGGACTAGCTATACTATCTGTCTGAACATCTGTCTCTGTTCTTATCTATGAACTTAAACCTGACCGTTTGATCAAACAGTGAGTATGATATGTATGACAGGGTTTGAAGCTCATGTATTTCATGTGTTTTGGCCCCCGCCCAATGATCGCTGTGAAGTGTATTTTCTGGATTTTTGTTTTTATCATTACGATTCTGGATAAGAATGTGTTATTGTTGTTGACTTTGAATGGATGCTTCACAGCGCAGCTTGTTAGATGTTCATGTCTAATGAGAATGTCTTTTAGACCTGCATAATGTTACATGCATACATGTGTTCATTGCGTCGTGCGTCTTTGTTTACGTGCGCGTGCGCGTGTATGTGTTTGCCTGTGTTTGAGTGCGTGCGTGCGTGTGTGTGTATTGTGTGTGTGTGTGTGTGTGAGAGAGAGAGAGAGAGAGAGAGAGAGAGAGAGAGCGTGTATGTGCATACGTATGTGTGCCAAGTCCGTTGTTGCGTGTGTGTGTGTGTGTGTGTGTGTGTGTGTGTGTGTGGGAGTGAGTGTGTGTGTGTGTGTGTGTGTGTGTGGTGTGTGCGCGCGCGCGCGCGCGCGTGTGTGTGAGTGAGTGTGTGTGTGTGTAAAAAGAGAGAGAGAGAGAGAGAGAGAGAGAGAATTTTTCATCATAATATTCTGATTGTACACAACACAAAACACACACACACACGCGCCCGCACGCGCGCCGCACTCACACACACACACACACACACACACACACAAACATGTAAGCATGCTAGCGTACTCGTATAAACAGATATGAATCTCTCTCTCTCTCTCTCTCTCACACACACACACACACACACACCAACATGCGCGCGCACAGTCACATAGTTCTTGTCCCCAAAGCGGTTTATTCCAAGGCAAAACAATTTATTAATCCAACAAATCTCCATACAACAAGCTATCAACACACAAACAACGCTGAATCTGGCCATCTAAACGGCTACCTTCCATGTTAAAACAACAAATACCCAGCAAATTGGCCAAACCGTTTTCTGCTTAAGCTAAAATAGTTGGGCTTTTACAGAATCAGTTTCATTAAACAAGCGTCATCGCACGCGACTAGTCCATATACGCTACACCACATCATTTTACTTATCAGTCATCGCTCCACTAAGTAGGTTTTTCATGTTAAAATAGCAGTGAGTGCCATTATAGAAATGATAATCACATAAAGCGTCAAAAAGGACCTGCATAACAATTCTGACTCACACCGCTGAATAATCTCCCCCTTTCTGCCATTTTTACGTGACGATTAATCAACAAAATCAGTTATTTTAACGTAAAGAGGCGCTGTTGAATACGAAAATATTGTTTTCAAGTGATGGTTAATTGTTTTTGCATGCAAGTGATGTGTAATTGTTTCCGCATGTAAGTGATGTTTAACTGTTTCCGCATGTAAGTAATGGTTCATTATTTTCGCATGTAAGTCATGGTTCATTGTTTTCGCATGTAAGTCATGGTTCATTGTTTTCGCATGTAAATAAAAGGGACCACTGTCTGTTCCGGCTTTTGCAGCTGGCAGGCTTCCATATGCACTGCGACCGGTTGAGGGTGGTAAGGTGACTTGTCAGTGGGATGATACTAATACCAGTAAAAAAAAATAAATAAATAAATAAAGAACGACAACGCATTTTGACTGGTAGCGAAAAGGACATATGTCAGTTTTGGAAGCCAACGGGGAATCCGAATTGTCTCAGTGTCATCAACTTAGACCTCTAGAACTGAGACAGTACACGAGTTATCACTTTCCAATGTCTTTTGTTGTTTAAGGGATTGCTGGTTTTGGAGAAAAAAAAAGTCTCATGAAATTCGTGTAGCGTTCACTCCCATTTTAATGCAATTCTTGAAGTACTTGAAGACAGTCCCTGTGTCAAATGTTCCGAAAAATCGTCGTGCGCGCGCGCGTATGTATGTGTGATTTGAGAAGATAGTACATTTGATTTACCACCCTGCCGTCACACGCCATTCAGACCATGTCCTAAACACAACCGAACATTGACAAAGAGAAGACAGAACAGGACCAAACAAAGCAAGCTCTGGCTACATTGTTCTCAGATCAGAAGGGCGTTTTGGGTCTCTTGGCCAGGTAAGTCTTCAGGAAAGGGTGCGCTTCCACCGTGCTGCGTAGCTTCGTCACTTCCGGTGGAAACGCCTTGTCGACGTCTTCCTGTTCCGCTTTGAGGAAGTCCAGAGCATTGTAGACCATCAGATCTGCCAGAGAGACCTGTACGCCAGAAGAACAGGAGTTTTTAGCAACACGCTGACATTAACATTCGTGCTCACAAACACACACACGAGCACGCACACATACAAGCGCGCACACACACACACACAACAAAAAAAAAAACGCGCGCGTGCGCGCGCTCATACGCACACGCAAGCGTGAACGCGACTGTACACAAACAGACGCACACACATACATGCATACACTCGCGCGCGGGCGCACTCGCGCGCTCCTACCCACACATCCACGCGCACACACGCGTGCGCACACACACACACACACACACACACAAAACGCGAACGCGCCCGCGTGCGCGTGCACGCACACATGAAATGACGGCAACCTGATATCCGTGACAAAATTGCCAGCAAACCGTTTTCTCCGGTAAGGCAACACACCAGAAATCCATATTCTAAGACCGTGACTAAGTGTTCAAGTGTAACAATAGACACAGTTTCGACGTTCTTGGATTCTTTTTGCTGAAATTTGAACCCAATCTTCCCACCTTCTCCTCTGCACATTAAAATACATGTGAGGTGGTTCCAAGCAGATACATAAAGATAAATCTAACAGGATCATTTAAGGAAACTTAGCCGGCCAAAAAATAAGGTCACGGGATAATTTTAAGGCCGGAAATTTGTGCGTCAAGAAGGGATGGCCAACATGGTAGCGCGGGCGCGCGCGCGCGCGCACACACACACACACACACACACACACACACACACACACACAACACACACACACACACAAATAACGCGCCTTGCTAATGAATCTTATATTTATAGACAGGCGCGACTGGATTGTTTCAAGAACTGTTACTGTATCTAAACGGGGTACTTCTTTTCTTTCAAATATGCCCATCAGTGCACATGCTAGGTAGTTCCAAGCAGACAGACTGGAACGAAAAGAACGGAAAGATTTGGCTGGTGCCAAGATGGTGCCATGGGCGGGCTTCAAGGCCTGACAAGTGGGGGGGGGGGGGGGGTACTTTACGTTTTCCTGGATTAGTTGTGACATCATAGAAAATCCGCAAACAAAATAAGCTACATAAGTTATATGTGTGGTGGGGGTTGTTGGATTTGAGTCATATTCAGCTCAGCTTCAAATTGTCGCTTAGTTTCATGCTATGCCTCAAAACGCTTATATGGAATGTGTAGCATTTTGGGGGCATATTTCTATTTGGGGCGTATGGCCTGTATATCTAGACTGGGAATGAAATAATCGGAGATATCCTAAAAATGACATGGAATTACTGGTGGAGTACGGAGGCTTAGACAGGAGGATAAGGCGGGGATGGAAGGCCTGAGAGTGGGGTTGGGGGGGGGGGGGCGTCTACGAGAACTGGCGCTTTCTTCAATTCTGTTTCTAGACTCAAACCATGCCTGGGTCTAACCTGCGTACACATTTTGTGGCGTATGACCCTGGGTACACACCAACAATGAAGAGGAACTCACCGTGGCACCCACGAAGAATCCAGTGTTGCCGTTATCCTGCAGCAAGGTCTGTAAGAATCCCAGGGATTTGGGAACCATCTCGTCCTTCAGAGTTTTGCTCAGTTCAGCCTGCAAAAATGAAACATGGCCTGCAAAAATGAAACATGGCCTGCAAGAATGAAACATGGCCTGCAAAAACGAAACACTGCTGCAAGAATGAAACACAGACTGCAAGAATGAAACACTGCCTGCAAGAATGAAACACTGCCTGCAAGAATGAAACACAGACTGCAAGAATGAAACACGACTGCAAGAATGAAACACCAGACTGCAAGAATGAAACACTGCCTGCAAGAATGAAACACTGCCTGCAAGAAATGAAACACTGCCTGCAAGAATGAAACACTGCCTGCAAGAATGAAACACAGACTGCAAGAATGAAACACAATGCCTGCAAAAACGAAAACACAGACTGCAAGAATTAAACACAGCCTGCAAGAATGAAACACTGACTGCAAGAATGAAACACAGACTGCAAGAATGAAACACAGACTGCAAGAATGAAACACAGACTGCAAGAATGAAACACTGACTGCAAGAATGAAACGCAGACTGCAAGAATGAAACACAGACTACAAGAATGAAACATTGACTGCAAGAATGAAACACTGCCTGCAAGAATGAAACACAGACTGCAAGAATGAAACACTGCCTGCAAAAACGAAACACAGACTGCAAGAATTAAACACAGCCTGCAAGAA
>CM065734.1:2638315-2650815 GCA_033310375.1 Conus canariensis
CCTGGAAGATGTGGGGCGATCGGTGATGCCTGACTACGATTACCGTGGCCTGGGATACCGTGTTCTGAGCCAGGTAGACATGGGGTACTCCTTATGGGGTGGGGCTGAAAAATTGCCCTCTCGGCCGTAGTCTGCGTGTTCCCGCCGAATTTTCGGGACTCGTGCAGCGCAACAGTGACTTTCGTCCCGCTCCCTCCTTGAGGCGGCCTCACGTGGCACAGGACCATCGCCACCCGAGCACGAAGAAGGCCGCCTGGTGGCCCTGAAGACCGTCTTTTGGTAGGGGAAAAGAAGACAAATACGCCGATGCCCATCGTCGGCCGACCAACAGCCGAATTTGAACTAAAGGTCAAAAGGAACCAGAGCTCTGAGGGAGACATGCGACGAACTCGCCCACAAATGCCCAGCGACAACAGAAGATGCAGACCTATGTCTGCAAGTGTACCTTGTCCTTTAGGGCCTCAGGCCAATAGGACGTTACACTCACCCACGAACGAACGAACGAAGATGTGTACTCTCTGAATCCGGACAATGGCAAACGCTTCCTTCTCTCCCCTTAGCTGACCAGTCACTCAAACAGAAATCGGTGAGGCATGTTGGTATGACCAGTCACACACAAACAGAAATCGGTGAGGCGTGTTGGTATGACCAGTCACACAAACAGAAATCGGTGAGGCATGTTGGTTTTATGTTTGGAGTAATTCCAACGGGAAATATGAATGAAGGGTACGTAACTCAGTGTGTATTATTTATAATACGGATGCACGGGTCATGTCGGCCTTGGTAGGGTCGAAAGGGAGGTCATTCTGCAGGGATTACAGAACAGCAGTGGTCCCCCCTACTGCTAACAGACGCACGCACCGTATCCTTACAACACTTTGTGTTCATGTTTGTCACTTTAGTTGATAAATCACAAACATGTGGGCTCTAATGGGGCCGGAATAGCTCAGTTGGTAGAGCGCCGGACTCGTAATCCAAGGATTGCGGGTTGGAATCTCCGTCGTGCCATTTCGGTACAGGGGAATTTTTTTCCATCGGACTTAACATAGGTTCTGACTCCATTTCCCATACAGTCTTTCGAATGAGACTATAAACCGAGGTTCCGTGTGTGAACGCACGCATAACATCTTGCACACACGTAAGATCCCGTCACCAACTTTCGGAAGAGAAGGCCAGTTTGGCCGTTGGTATGGATGACACGTTACACATAGCATGCACCTTCCCTGAAGATGGAGTATGGCTGCCTTAATGGCGGGATTAAAAAAAAACGGTCATGCACACAAAACTCCACTCCCTTTGTAGGGTACATGGGATTAATCCTTGCCTGTCCATACAGGGAGTGTCCGCAGGAGTATCAGCCTGTCCATACAGGGAGTGTCCGCAGGAGTATCAGCCTGTCTATATAGGGAGTGTCCGCAGGAGTATCAGCCTGTCTATATAGGGAGTGTCCGCAGGAGTATCAGCCTGTCTATATAGGGAGTGTCCGCAGGAGTATCAGCCTGTCTATATAGGGAGTGTCCGCAGGAGTATCAGCCTGTCTATATAGGAAGTGTCGCCAGGAGTATCAGCCTGTCTATATAGGGAGTGTCCGCAGGAGTATCAGCCTGCGTACGCAGAAGAAGAAGAAGAATGGGCTGTAAATAAAGCACTGAGTACAGAATCGGCTGCAAAGAAAGGCTATTTTCAAAAGAAAATACGATTTCTATCATGAAAGACAGTAGTGCACCCACCCCTCCCCCTCCTCCTCCCCCATTTCTGATGAATGAATGAATGATGCATACAATTGAATCGTCTGCTTTACACGCTTTCAGTGAGAATGGTGTCAGTACTCTGTCCGTACTAACCCTGGTCACTGTGAGAGAGAGAGAGAGAGAGAGAGAGAGAGAGAGAGAGAGAGAGAGAGAGATTCAGACAGACAGAGAGAGAAAGAGACAGAGAGAGAGAGAGAGAGGGAAAAAGATGTAGTGGAAAGAAATTAAAACAAACCCAGAAGACACCAAGCAAGAGCAGACAGAAACTAACCACAAAGACAGGAAGAGAGAAAGTGTAGGCATAACAGGCCTGCAGACAGATGGCGAAAATAAACAGGAAGACAGGAAGACAGGAAGAGGAGACAGAAGTAAACACAGGAAGGCGGATAGAAAGAACAGACAAAACGAAAACAAAACAAAAAGCGAAAGACAGGAATGCAGACAGATTCTCAGAAATAGAAAGAAATAAACTATAGGATACAAGTTGCAGAAAGAACTAAAGACATGTATGAACACATAATGAAACAGCAGACAGCCGACAAGAGCAAAACAAACAAACAAACAAACAAAAAGAAAGAAAGAAAGAAAAGAAAACAAGGAAGAGAATAAGAACAGACAGAGAGCAAACACATTGAACAAAAGACAGGAACAAAGAGAGACAAAGGGACAGACAGCACAGAGAGAACTGAAGAAATGAACAAAGATATATAGAAAGATCAGAAAGAAATAAAGCCAGGAATACAGAAAGATGAAAAGTACAAAGACAAATAAAGGCAGTCAGGCAAAAGACAGAAAGAACAGGGAAAGAAATAAAGACGGGAAGAGAAGAAGAAAGAACAGAAAGAAATAAAGCCGGAAGACAAGAAAGACAGAAAGTACAGAGAGAAATAAAGACAGCGAGACAAGAAGATAGGAAGTGCAGGAAGAATAAAGACAGGCAGGAAGAACAAAAAAAAAAAAAAAAGAACAGAAAGAAATAAAGCCATGAAGACAGAGAGATAGAAAGTGGCATGGAAAAGAAATAAAGACAAGAAGAGAGAACGAAAGAACAGAAAGAAATAAAAGGCAGCAAGACAGAAAGATAGAAAGTGCAGGAAGAATAAAAGTCAGGAAGAGAGAGAGAGAATGAACAAAAAAGAAATAAAAGCAGGAAGACAGAACAAAAGAACAGAGAGAAATAAAGGCAGCAAGACAGGAAGATAGAAAGTGCAGGAAGAATAAAAGTCAGAGAAGAAGAGAGAGAGAGAGAAGAGAGAGAGAGAGAGAGAGAGAGAGAGAGAGAGAGAGAGAGAGAGAGAACAGAAAGAAATAAAAGCAGGAAGACAGAAGAAAAGAACAGAAAGAAATAAAGGCAGAAGACAGAAAGTTCCCACTGACCATACTCCCTGGCGAAGAAAGCGGCCAAAGCCACGCTCTGTCCATACTTCTTGCCGTTGTACACCACGTAGGGCAGCTGACCATACGGCGTGTCTGACCATCACACGGCACACATAGGTGGTCACATATTACACGTACATCAACGTGTGTCACACATATATCATCACGTGTCACACACACATTACTCATATACCATTATACATCACATACAACACATCATCATACCATACGTCTCAGCACATATTACACACGCCAAACATATATTATTACACATTAAAAACATTCCACACATATAATCACGTATAAGACACCACACACACACATATCATCACATGTTACACACCTTACAGATGTATCATCTGAGATTACACGCTTCGTACATACATCAGCACCTATTACACACACCACGCATATATCACCACACATTACACACATCACACTATGTCATCGCATATTACACACATCTCACATATACCATCACATATTACACAAACCACATCCATATCATCACACATTTTGCACATAACACATGAAATTACATATTACACATTCCACACATGTATAATCATATGTTTCGCCTTCCACACCTACAATAACCACATATCAGACACATACATGCATCCTCACGTGCTACACACATATCTACACTCACATATTACACACATCATGCATAAATCATCACATCTTACACACACACACACACACACACACACACACACACACACACACACACACACACACGCGCGCACGCGCGCGCGCGCATATACGAAATATATCATCAAATATTATACAATCACACACACATCATCACATATTACACATTTCGCCGATCCATCATCACATTTTATACATTCCACACATACTTGATCACATATCACACACATCGCACATATTTAGTATCACATTCCACATTCCACACATATATCATGACATTGTATACATTACACATACATGACCGTATATCATTCACATCACACATATATCACCAAACATTACGCACATCACACATATATAATCACATATTACACATTCACACATATACATTATCACATGTTACACACACACATACATATATTACACACATCACCCATATATCATCGCATATTACACACATCCATCGCACATGTACAATCACATATTGCTCTTATCACACATTATATCGTCACGTATTACACACATATCACAATATATCACATGTTACACATTATATTACCACACATCACACTGGATCAACACATATCATACATCACATACATCTTATCATGTATAAAACATAAATTATCACACGTATATCACTTCACACACACACACACACACACACACACACACACACACACACACACACACACACACACACACACATGCGTACAGAGCTAAAGGGTAATAACTCATGATAATATACCATTATGGAGGAGAGCTGATAATAGTTACTCCCCTTTTTCCTCGTTATTCAGAGAACGATGCTGGATATGCAACAGTTTTCAGTTCTTCAATTCAGATACTATTACCGTCTTTTGTTTGTTGGTTTGTTTGTTGTTTTCAAATTGGACTATTTTCTTCATTAGCACATTTAGGACTACCACACGGTCACACAAATACAGGAGAAAATATCATGTTTAGAACAGAAGAAATAAATTGCATTGTGTATTCATTTGTAATAAATCAAAAACTAAAACCGAATAAATTGATAATGTATAACTTGAAAAGAAAGAAATAAAGAGAGAAAACCGAAATAATAGAAGAAAAAAATAGAACAGCGCTTCAGATACGAACTGAATTTTACGCGCTGAAAAGATCCTTTCACATACAGACACAAAATGATTCCTCTGTCTGACAGTATGAGGATTTTTACTCGTTAGTCGAGAGGTTCATTGGAATCTGTGGACCTGTGTTAGTATGGTTCTTAAGTTGTCAACAGTCTTCATAATCGACCACGGCTACTTTCCGTGTCGCTTGTGAACGAGTTTGCTTCCTTCAGTGTTTCGTCTGTTTTGCACATACAGGTTTTAAATTATAACCGACTTTCTTTGCACGTTAAACATTTCACTGCAATTCTTCTTCTTCTTCTTCTTCCTCCACCCGTGTTGCCATCCTACCACCTCCACCATGGCGGCTTCTACTACCTCAATTACTGCTCCTTTTTTTTCTTAAAAAAAAAAACAAAAAAAAAAAACCTTTTTATTCACTTACAACTTTTTTTTTCTTCTAATCATGCTACAGAGAGAGAGAGAGAGAGAGACAAGGCAAATTCTTTATTATCGAGGGTAATGGATAAGCATGTTCATGCTATTTTACATCCAGCCCTCACCCAAGAGGGGAACAAAGAAAACAAAAAACGATTTGCAAAATGAACAAACGACCAACCCCCCCCCCCCCCCCCCAAAAAAAAAAAAAGCAATTTGCGAAATGAAAACTGAACAAACGACAAAAAAACAAACAAAAACAAAAAAAAACCCAAACAAGAGATTGAACACACAAAAAAAGTTTAAAAATACAGAAAATGGAAATAACATCAAAGAAACGTAACACACTTCCACTTTAACAATCCCCGAAAACGCCCCACCCCAAACACCCACCCAAACACTTGTACACTTTCACAAACAAGCAACACACGAACACACGAGAGAGAGAGAGAGAGAGAGAGAGAGAGAGAGAGAGAGAGAGAGAGATCTACTTGTCAAAATTAAGGGGTAGACAGGCCTGTGTTGACTACTATTTGACTGCTACTACTACTACTACTGAAAGTACTACTACTACTACTACTACTTGGCTGGCTACTTGACGACTGCTACTGCCCCGAGGCATAATACTTAAGACAAGACATTTGATTAATACTTTGATATACCTTCTTCTTTTAAGGGAAAACATATCTGGATTGCTCTGTGCGTCCCATGTCTGCTGGTTGAGCGGAGGAATGCCGCAAGTTGTAGCAGAGAAAAGTTCAGCTTGAACCTAGCGCTTGTAGTCATGTGTAGGCAGCTATTGTTTTTTTCCATTCAGATCAAGATTGTTTGCTTTTTTTTTTACTTAGGAATATTGACACAGACTGTGCCACTACTGAAAACAGTTTTTGCCTAAAATTCATTTGTCTGTTTTGTACCGTGTGTGGAATTGACATTGCGTAACAATCTGCTTCCGTGTGGTCATCTGTGCTTAGGCTGATAAAAACGGTAAGGAAAACAGCCACACACGACTTCAAACATAAGTTCCTGCCGACTCTTTCTGAATTCCCTTTACCCTACCCCCAATATTCCACCTCTACCCTTCTTTTCTGAAGAGAAGAAGAGGGAAGGGGGTGGGGGGGGAGGGTGGTGGTGGTGGTGGTGGCGAGGTTTAGACATCATGGGTCACGACAACCTTGACTGGCTGTTTTATCGGTCGTCGTCAAGGTCAAACAGGATTTGAACCAGCACTCTCTACCCTAGCCCTCCCCAGCCCCTGTCCCCCATCAACCCCCGAAAGGAAATGAATAAATAGACAACAAAAAATCATGTCATCGGGGAAAGAAATGAGGTCGGAAAGATTAAATTTGTTCAAACCGAGCATGATGCCAAATATCTACACACTATGGAACCTTTTTTTTTTGTTTGGGTTTGTTTCGTTATTCTTTCAACAGTCCATCCCCATGAATTTTTTTTTTTCACATGCAGCTTTTGATCAATATCATAATAATCTTTTTTTTTTTTAAACCCTGTTAGTTGCAACTGTTACAGCTGCTGCTGCTGCTACAACTTCTACTGCTACTACTGGTGGTGGTGGCGCTGCTGCTGCTTCTGCTACCACGACTACCACTAAAACCACAACGTTGATACTACGACTGCTGCTACTGCTACCACTACTATTACCACTGCTGGTGCTTCTGCTACTGCTGCTGCTGCTGCTGCTACTATTACCATTACTACTCCGACTATTATCTCCTCTTCTACTGCTAGTAATACAATCTAGATAAGAATGAGGATATTGATGACCCTCCTCCCCCTCCTTCTCTTCATCCTCCTCTCACTGCTCCTCTTCTTATTCCTCGTCGTCGTCACCACCATCACCATTCGTATTGTTATTATTGTCATTGCTACGTGGTATTTTGCCTCAGAACAAATCAATTCAAAACCTTCACCTGGCAAGCCAGTCGGACATCTTACACAAGAACGTTTTAATCTTAGAATGCCGCACTCATTAAAATCCCATTTACACCGTTTGCACACTACACACACACACACACAGCACGCGCGCGCGCGCGCGCGCGCGCACACACACACACACACGCACGCACGCACGCACGCACGCACGCACGCACGCACGCACGCACGCACGCACGCACGCACACACACACACACCACCACCCACACACATCCAGATGTCACGACACTTTCTCCATTTTGAGCCAGAACGCACCTCAACAACAGTCTGTGGCATTTCACATTTTTACAGGTTTCACTTCTGAATTTTTAGGAGCAGATCATTATTATTAGTGAAGTGATCCGCCGTCCCTCTCCCCAGACACAGGTGTGACTCATCAGTAACAGTGACTGTGTGGACACGCGCCACGATTCGGATTCTGCACTAAAACACTTGCATTATCCAGTATAAGCGTTTTGAGACCTACCATGAATTTGACCCAGCATTTAATGTTGATCAGATAATTGAGCAAAAGAACAACTCCCCACCAATTATTTCCCTTGTTTTGGGGGGATCTTCACCGATGAAATCACATACAATCTTCAAACGCATGATCTTCCCCTTAGTTGACACATATTTCAGGCCTTTGCATTCACCCGTGACCCTTTTTTTTTTTTTTTTTTTTTTGGCTGTCCCATCTTCTGTGCCAACCTCAGTGGCATTGCACCCACGCCGCTCATTCCGACACCGCGACCACAGCCACAGCCCGGTCACTGCCACAGAATTTGAGACTTTTTTAAAAAATGCTGATTGATGAGAATGAGGATGATGAAGATGATGCTACGGATTTCCATTCCGGCCTGAGACTGCGTGACAGGGCTGTACTCTACGCTTCCTTTCAAAACATATCATCTAGGCGTCAACCAGGCCCGAGAGATACAGACACGTGCAGTGTTGGTCAGGAAATTTGAGCAACACTCTCAGAGACGCATCCATTCAGTGGTTGAAACGCGACTGTGTGGTCCCAGTCTTCCCTACTGAGCCCGCAGCAAACTCAACTCTGGGTAGGAGCCGGTCGAGCAGAAAAATCCCACATGACCTGATGGGAATCGAACCACGACCTCCGAGCCGGGAAGTCCGCGACGCTAATCACTTCGCCACGGCGGCTGGTAGTGACCCTATCTTTGTGCCAGCTCCATGAGCCCAAATTAATCCCATTCCTTTGACTTTAATCTGTCTGCTTGGAGCCACCAGGCTTGTAGCCTACCTTGACAGCCATATGAAAGAAAATAAGGAGTATCAACTTTCAGACCCAAAACAAATTCTCAAAACAATCCAAAAGCGCCAGTCTATAAATACTCGACTCCTTAAGCAAGGTCTTGGCGGATTCATTTGTGGTGTGCAGCCTGTGGTATCCTGGCCCACCACTGACCAAACCATCGTCACCATTGGATTGGTCATCAGTCTTAACCACATTCTGGTTTCCTGTAATTTTGAGTACAGTACCTTTATTTTTGCTTCTTTTAGTGAAACGTATTACTTTTTTTTAGTGCGCTGGCCATATGTTGAGCTGTGCATGAAGATTGATGTTTTATTCCCCCCCCCCCCCGCCCCCCTACACACACACACACACACACACACACACACACACACACACACACACACAATGCTAATTTTACTATTTTCAAATGAAAACATTTTTTGTTAAGTTAATAATCATCTGCAGTCAAGCGTTTGTGTTTCAATACAAACCTTGCCACACTTTTACAATACAAATTGATGAACACGCACATTAAGGTACCAAATGAAGAAACAAAGCATGATAGTCACAGGTAAGGTGAATAAGAAAAGCCAACAACAAGAAGGCAGCCAGAGAGAGAGAGAGAGAGAGAGAGAGAGAGAGAGAGAGAGAGAGAGAGAGAGAGAGAGAGAGAGAGAGAGAGAGAGAGAGAGAGAGAGAGAGAGAGAGAGAGAGAGAGAGAGAGAGAGAGAGAAACAAGACAACATATTTAAAGAGGGGAAAGACGAATTTCTCCCAGTGATAACATAATCTGAGAAAAGTAGAGCAAATTCGTTGGATAATAGAATTAGCAAATCAGTTGCAGAAACCTATGCATTTGAAAACGATCATGAAGTGAAACTCATTAAGAACACTGAAAAATATTCAAGGAAGACGAGAGAGAGAGAGAGGAGAGAGAGAGAGGAGAGAGAGAGAGAGAGAGAGAGAGAGAGAGGGGAGAGAGAGAGAGAGAGAGAGAGAGAGAGAGAGAGAGCCTTCCCTCCCATGTGTTAGCATAAGCAATAGCGTATACAGAAAAGCGAGTAGGCAACAATAATGTTAAACATCTACCATTCATATCATTAATAAATAAAGGCAAAACAGAATTCCAGTCGTAAGTGAACCTGAACATGTAGGCCTGAACCTGAACACGTAATACAAAGTTTTCGTTATGTGTAACAATCTTGAATCCAAGTGAGAAGAAGAAGAAAAAGAAGAAGAAGAAGGAGGAGAAGAAGAAGAAGAAAGGAGAAAAGAAGGACAGGCAGACGGACAGAGAAACAGGCAGACAGACGGATAGACAGAAAGTAGAAAGAAAAAAAAAGTAAGTGAGTATGCGATAAACAAAGAAAGAAAGAAACACTGAAAGAAGTGATATACGCGGAAAACAGTTCTCTCCATTTTGAGCGTAGCGGTCAGGCCAGCCCATGAATAATTTACTCACTGGGTTTCTCAGCAGGCCACTGGTCAAAGGGCACTCGGACATCCTCGTACTTCTTGCCGGCCGCTTCCAACACCAGTCGGATGGGTTCACCTCGTGCTTTCAGGTCAAAATACACCAACTTGATCTCCGACATTGCTGAATGCGTCTTTCTGGTCCTTTTCAATCTCAGGGGGGGAATAAGTAAAGAAGAGATTGACAGTGCTGACTGAGAGAGACGGACAGACTGGTGGGAAAACTGCACGCGTGTTCAAACAGTCGTGTATGGTGATCGCTCCTGCGCAGTGATAAGAGAATGATGGGGCAAACTTCAGCGAACTATGGTGACCGGAATTTTATCAGGCGGACGCGGGTAGGGTTTAGAGGCGAGCACAGGGGATCGCAGCCGCGTGATGGTGACGGGTGGGGGGGGGGGGGGGAATGGGGGAGAGAGGGGAGGACCGGGGGGGGGGGGGGGGGGAAAGCAGCTAGGTTAAGGAGGTTGAGGGGTGGGGTAGGGTGAGTCGTGTGGTTGGGTAGGACATAGCCACACACGAGGGTAAGTTCAGTTCAGTGTACTGTTTCCTACTTTCCCCGTGTCGAAAGTTTAGATTACGAGCAGTGTGCGTAGTGGACCCGGTGTAACAAAAAGTTTTAACTCCCCGAATGGTTTAACTCCTAGAGAGTTAAACTGTTCATTCGTAAATTTTAACTCCCTGGGAGTTAAACTAGAATATAAAACACTAACTCCCTCTGTGTTTCAGTTTGACTCCAGGCCTGAGGGGAGTTATTCTGACATACCACCAGAATGACTCCCACCCACCACCCACCAATCACTCCCCGCACCTCGCTACCACCCATGTATCTTATACATATATTTTCGAAATGTGTGTGTGTGTGTGTGTGTGTGTGTGTGTGTGTGTGTGTGTGTGTGTTCCTACACTAACTTGCCAGATCAAGACTTGTCAGGTAGAATTGTTTCCTTCGATATTATTGGTTTCTGTGAATTAGTCACGTGTCCTGAATTTTACTGAAAAATGTGTGTGTTTTTCTGATTGGCTGGCCAACTTTCGTTTTTACTTTGGCACACGCACACCCCCACACCTGTGACGAGTCACTTGACAACTTCATCAGATCGGTCCCAAGCAGCCACCCTCTTGAACAAATTGTACAAAAACAGGCACCCCCCCCCCCCCTCCCCAACTTTCTCTATCCCATGTGTCTCACACACAAGTTTCTAATCTATGCCAACCTTTTTTTCTCCTTCCTTCTCTCCCAGATGTAGCGAGTCAATACAAACAATTTTACGTCACGTCGCGACTACTCGTCATTCTCTCCCCACCTTCCTTACCCTCTCAACCCCCACCCCTCCCCCCACCCCTCACTCCCTAATTTGGCGGCATGACACAATGAAAAAATGAAAATTTTCCATTTCTACACCATTTGAGTGTAATGGCCTACACTTATGGGTGACTGTTTGATAGTCACATAGATTCCATGAGAGAGAGAGAGAGGAGGAGAGAGAGAGAGAGAGAGAGAGAGAGGAGAGAACCCAAAGACTGAAGGTACAGTATTTCTACCAAAGGCATCAAACCATTAATTCATGTATATACAGACTTTACATAGAGATTATATACAAAAAGGCATAGTAAAATGTCAAGGACATGCATAGATGAGCACATGAATATGTACACGGACATTTCCTTTCCCTATGATGATGATGATGATCATAAACATTCTCCGTTCTCTTACAGAAAGACATCTGGGAATAGGTGGGTGGGGAGTCATCTTAGTCATGCTCAGATTAACTCCCCCTCTGTTACAAAGTAACTCCCTGGGAGTCAGAAAACACGTGTACACATTAACTCCCAGGGGAGTTATTCTAAACTGTGAAAAACTGACCCCCTTAGTGGGCAGGGAGTTAAACTTTTACACACCTGGATTAACTCCCGGGAGTTAATCTGGATATAGTACAGACTAACTTCCAGGGGGGGGGGGGGGGGGGGTCATTCTGTTACAGGGTGGGAGTTAGTCTGATATTTGTACAAAATGACTCCCCCTTAATGTTTTCAAGAATTTGTTGAGACTTGCACAAAAAAGATTTTAGAAGATTTTAAGTTTTACTGAGTGGAGTTATTTTGGCACAGGGTGGGAGTCATTCTAGTTTAACTCACGGGGAGTTAAAATTGACATATGAACAGTTTAACTCCCTGGGAGTTAAACCATTTGGGGAGTTAAAACTTTTCGTTACACCAGAGCCGGCCATGCGCCGCCTGTCCGGGAGAACCGGTTCATCTCTTTTCCAGCTTCCTGGCGACGGCCAAAGCCGTGTAGGCTATAGTTCACCCGGCCCGACCCGTGTGAAGAGAACCGTGATTTTGCCGGTCGTGCAAATCATACTTTCCCCGGCCGTCCGAGTAAAGGGACTGTAACGTCCTGTCGGTCGGAGGTTCTTAAGGACAAGGTTCTGTCACAGACCGAAATCTGTATTTCTCGTGGCAGATTGTCGTTAGCAGTAGTGTATCTGGTTCCTGATGGGGGCTGTCGTCTGTTGCTC
>CM065734.1:2658315-2660815 GCA_033310375.1 Conus canariensis
TTCATATTTTGTATGATAATGACCTCCAAATGAGACAATAAGACCTATAAAAATGTTTACACTTAACGCATGCACACACATCACGTAAACATGCCACTGAAAACGTTTGGAAAAACACACACACACAAAAGAAAGAGAAAAAAGTTACGATTCCAAATAATTTTGCACGATCGAGTTCTGCAAGGGACGTAACTCGTAGGAGATTGTCCTGAACACCTACATGGGTTGTTGCCCTTACTAAAGACATACAGATACAAAGACATATTAAACAGCCCCCTCTTCTTACAGTTAGTTTAGGATACATATGAACACGCACAATCCACTGCAGCATCTTCAAGTCCAGCACGTATGTGGTGAATTGCAAAATTTTCTCTACTTTCTTTCCTTCTTCTTCTTTTTTTTTTCTTCTGTCTGGTTACGTTTACACGAATAAGGGTCGCTAAAAAGAGAAACGATAAGACATTAAAAAAAAAGGGTAATAACTCATGGTTTGAGATACAATGCCTTCATTACAAACATGAAAAGGAAAGAAGAGAAAAGAACAACGACAACAACAACAAAAAAGTGAAGCATTACAACTGAAGAAATAATGTAAATGCACCTACAGTAGTAGATGGACAGTAATCACCGTTAAAAAAGAAAGTACAAAAAGACGTATAATTGTCCAGAGTTCGACTTTTATAAAGAGAAGTTCCATTTTGTTATCAAAAAAAAAAAAAAATCCAAAAAAAGTCTCCTTTAAAAAAAAAAAAAATGGAGAAAAAATCCTAAACCTCTGTTGACGTCATAAGACCTTGACCTTCGACCCGGCCTTCACACCTCGGCGTCCTTGTTGCGACACACGAGCACGGGTACGTGCGAATGGTGCAGCACGCTGTCGCTGACGCTGCCCAGAAAGGTGCGACGTAGCTTGCCCTGCCCCCGGCTGCCGATGACGATGAGTCTCGCCTCCACTTTCTCGGCATATTTGATAA
Organism: Conus canariensis; assembly: GCA_033310375.1. Lineage (NCBI taxonomy): Eukaryota > Metazoa > Mollusca > Gastropoda > Neogastropoda > Conidae > Conus > Conus canariensis. The sequence continues at coordinate 2,659,290 of CM065734.1, forward strand.
TCTCGTGCCACGCATCGTGTCCGTGAGGATGTGCAAATTTCGGGTCTTGGATCTGTTTCACAGACACACACGCACACGCGCGCACACACACACACACACACACACACACACACACACACACACCACACAGAGGGAGAGAGAGGGGGGGGGGGGGGAGAGATGTATAAAAATATTTTTGTCGAAGAGAGAGAGAGAGAGAGACTTACAGAGACAGAGAGACAGAGACAGAGATATGCATAAAACATAGTACTGTTTGAAGTTGAAGGGGTTGAGAGGGAAAGATTGTGTTTGAGAGAGAGAGAGAGAGAGAGAGAGAGAGAGAGAGAACAGACAGACAGACAGACAGACAGACAGACAGACAGACAGAGACAGAGACAGAGAGACAGAGACACAGGGAGAGTGTTGGGGGGGGGGGAGCTGAGAGAGAGAGGTATAAATAATATCATTGTTGAAGTTTAAGGGTTGAGAGAGAGAGAGAGAGAGAGAGAGAGAGAGAGAGAGAGAGAAGAGTATAATAATATCATAGTTGAAGTTTAAGGGTTGAAGAGAGAGAGAGAGAGAGAGAGAGAGAGAGAGAGAGAGAAGAAGAAGAAGAAGAAGAAGAAGAAAGAAGAGAGAGAGAGAGAGAGAGAGAGAGAGAGAGAGAGAGAGAGAGAGAGAGAACGAAATTGAACGAACAAAATTTATTGCTAGTAAGCTGTACAGCCCGTTTCAGCAAATCGACGCGATGTACATTGACAAAACGCGACAGTCTCATTGACATGGACACCACAGCAATGCTTTTAGTTTTCCACATTACATGACAAAGTCGTGAACGACAAAATGTCTCTGACATGTGTGCATAATCCGGTCAGTGGAGGGCAGTCATCCTAGGTAAAACTGGATCAGGCCGAGGAGCACGTGCAACCTCCGCAGAGCACGTGCTTCAGTCTCTGCGTGTAGTGTGTTGTTGGCACGTCTTCCTTTCCGCAGGTGGGATAATTATTGACTCGTTCATCCGCTGACATGTTTGTGTGTTCCTGCTTCACGTACCAAAACACACAGTCGTCTTCTGAACACGGATCACAGGAGTACTCTACAACAATGTCACCCGACTCGCACATCAACACACCCACACCATCTGTCTGATGAAGCACGATCTTCCTGAATGCCAAGTTTCTGTTCTTGTCTCTCAAACGTTTCTGTACCCCTCTGCCAGTCAAGGTGGCAACATAATCTTTTACCACTGCCATATCAAAGCCTGCCACTGTTCGGTCTGATTGAATGCTCAAGGCCTGTGTCGATGACGGAGGGCTGGATTTCCTGATGATGGTGTCACACTCAACACTGACAAGGGCACAAAAGTTGAAGATCGTCTTGAACATCAGACGTGTCAGATTCGCTGTCGATGTGTGCAGGCTTGATGAGAGAGAGAGAGAGAGAGAGAGAGAGAGAGAGAGAGAGAGAGAGAGAGAGAGAGAGGGAGGGAGGGAGGAGACAGACAGACAGACAGACAGACAGGTATAAACATATTATTGTTTGAAGTG
>CM065734.1:2720815-2722936 GCA_033310375.1 Conus canariensis
TATCTTTTCCTGTGTTTTCCTAGCCTTTTCTCTACCTGTTACTGTCTTTTCCTGTGTTTTCCTAGCCTTTTCCTCTACCTGTTCCTGTCTTTTCCTGTGTTTTCCTAGCCTTTTCCTCTACCTGTTACTGTCTTTTCCTGCTGTTTTCCTAGCCTTTTCCTCTACCTGTTCCTGTCTTTTCCTGTGTTTTCCTAGCCTTTTCCTCTACCTGTTCCTGTCTTTTCCTGTGTTTTCCTAGCCTTTTCTCTACCTGTTCCTATCTTTTCCTGTGTTTTCCTAGCCTTTTTCTCTACCTGTTCCTATCTTTTCCTGTGTTTTCCTAGCCTTTTCCTCTACCTGTTCCTGTCTTTTCCTGTGTTTTCCTAGCCTTTTCCTCTACCTGTTCCTATCTTTTCCTGTGTTTTCCTAGCCTTTTTCTCTACCTGTTCCTGTCTTTTCCTGTGTTTTCCTAGCCTTTTCCTCTACCTGTTCCTGTCTTTTCCTGTGTTTTCCTAGCCTTTTCCTCTACCTGTTACTGTCTTTTCCTGTGTTTTCCTAGCCTTTTCCTCTACCTGTTCCTGTCTTTTCCTGTGTTTTCCTAGCCTTTTCCTCTACCTGTTCCTGTCTTTTCCTGTGTTTTCCTAGCCTTTTTCTCTACCTGTTCCTTCTTTTCCTGTGTTTTCCTAGCCTTTTTTCTCTACCTGTTCCTATCTTTTCCTGTGTTTTCCTACCTTTTTCTCTACCTGTTCCTATCTTTTCCTGTGTTTTCCTACCTTTTCCTCTACCTGTTCCTATCTTTTCCTGTGTTTTCCTAGCCTTTTCCTCTACCTGTTCCTGTCTTTTCCTGTGTTTTCCTAGCCTTTTCTCTATTTCTCTTCTTGTTCTATTTCTACTCTATTTTTCTGTGTTTCCTAGCCTTTTCTTACTGTTCCTGTCTTTCCTGTGTTTCCTAACCTTTTCCTCTACCTGTTCCTATCTTTTCCTGTGTTTTCCTAGCCTTTTCCTCTACCTGTTCCTATCTTTTCCTGTGTTTCCTAGCCTTTTCCTCTACCTGTTCCTATCTTTTCCTGTGTTTTCCTAACCTTTTCCTCTACCTGTTCTGTCTTTTCCTGTGTTTTCCTACCTTTTCCTCTACCTGTTCCTATCTTTTCCTGTGTTTTCCTAACCTTTTCCTCTACCTGTTCCTATCTTTTCCTGTGTTTTCCTAACCTTTTCCTCTACCTGTTCCTTCTTTTCCTGGTTTTCCTACCTTTTCCTCTACCTGTTCTACTTGTCTTTTCCTGTGTTTTTCCTACCTTTTCTCTCTACCTGTTCCTGTTCTTTTCTGTTTTCCTATTTCTTCCTATTGTCCTATTTGTTCCTGTTTTTCTGTTCCCACCTTTGTTTTCATCCGTGTTGTTCCTACCTTTCTATTGATTTCTGTTTTTTAGCTTTTTCCTACTTTTTTCCTCTCCGTTTTCTATACCTTGTTCCGATTTCATCCATTTACTACTGTTTCCATCAGTTTCTATTTTTCTCTTTTTTTCTGTCCTTTTCCTGCCTGTTCGTTTTTTTCCTGTTTTCTGCTTTTCCTTTTCCTCTTACCTGTTTCCTTTTTTCCTGTCAACGGTTTTGAAGCCTAATTCCCACCTGGGTAATCACTAGTCTATCCTGTTATATTTGGTTGCGAGACATGGACACTGATGCCGAAACAAAGAGAACCAGGCTGTTGAGACCAGGTGCTGAGGAAACTACCTCGCATGTCCTACAAAGACACAAGGCCAATGATTAGTGCGGAACCTGGTCCTAACTAGTTGGCCACAACCACTCGGAACCGTCAAACGACGGAAGATGGCATGGTTTGGCCACTCATTCGTCACAAACCCTAACCATCCTTCAAGGTACCGTTGTAAGGAGGTCGCAGACGAGGACGGCAGAGAAAGAGCTGGTCGAAATATAAAGACTGACCAAAATGACCATGCCAGATCTCCTCACGACAGCACAAACAGAAGTAGCCTGGAGAGAAACGGCGGCTGCCCATCACGTCCCCCCAACGACCCCACGGTCAGGGAATGAGTGATGATGATATTTTGGTCCTATCCTTAACCTACGTTTATTCCACACATTTTCTGTTCTTATCATTCCTTGTCGAACTTTGTGTGT
>CM065734.1:2723036-2730536 GCA_033310375.1 Conus canariensis
TTTTTTTTTTTTTAGCTTTCTTTCTCTATTCCCTTTTTTTTCCCTTCTTCCGTCTATCCTATCTATCTCCTTTCCCGTCTTTTTATCTGTCCCCTTTTCCCGTCTTTTTATCTGTTCCCTTTTCCCGTCTTTTTATCTATCTCCTTTTCCCGTCTTTTTATCTGTCCCCTTTTCCCGTCTTTTTATCTGTTCCCTTTTCCCGTCTTTTTATCTGTCCCCTTTTCCCGTCTTTTTATCTATCCCTTTTCCCGTCTTTTTATCTATCTCCTTTTCCCGTCTTTTTATCTATCCCCTTTTCCCGTCTTTTTATCTATCTCCTTTTCCCGTATTTTTATCTGTCTCCTTTTCCCGTCTTTTTATCTATCCCTTTTCCCGTCTTTTTATCTATCCCTTTTCCCGTCTTTTTATCTGTCCCCTTTTCCCGTCTTTTTATCTGTCCCCTTTTCCCGTCTTTTTATCTATCCCCTTTTCCCGTCTTTTTATCTATCTCCTTTTCCCGTCTTTTTATCTATCTCCTTTTCCCGTCTTTTTATCTATCCCCTTTCCCGTCTTTTTATCTATCTCCTTTTCCCGTCTTTTTATCTTCCCTTTTCCCGTCTTTTTATCTGTCCCCTTTCCCGTCTTTTTATCTATCCCCTTTTCCCGTCTTTTTATCTGTCCCCTTTTCCCGTCTTTTTATCTTCCCTTTTCCCGTCTTTTTATCTGTCTCCTTTTCCCGTCTTTTTATCTGTCCCCTTTTCCCGTCTTTTTATCTGTCCTCTTTTCCCGTCTTTTTATCTGTCCCCTTTTCCCGTCTTTTTATCTGTCCCCTTTTCCCGTCTTTTTATCTGTCCCCTTTTCCCGTCTTTTTATCTGTCTCCTTTTCCCGTCTTTTTATCTGTCCCCTTTTCCCGTCTTTTTATCTGTCTCCTTTTCCCGTCTTTTTATCTGTCCCCTTTTCCCGTCTTTTTATCTGTCCCCTTTTCCCGTCTTTTTATCTGTCCCCTTTTCCCGTCTCTCTTTTTTTTTTTTTTCCGATCTGCACTTTTTTTCTTCTACGGCTCATCACTCCTAAAAAATCCTCTTTAAAAAAAAGAAGAAAAAAAGACGGTGAGGAAAAGGTGGGAAGACCAGTGGCCGGGAGGAGAGGGGTAGTGGAGGAAGATCATGACAGCGTGGCCGACCACACAGGGCCTGATCAGGCTTGTCAGCAACTTGAGATTAAAAAAAAAAAAGAAAAAAAATGTGGCGTCCTGAAAAAAAAGAAGCAAACATCAAAGACAATAGTCAGGAATCCACATCTTATTTCCTGGACGGCAGCAGCTGGGAGCACGCAGACCTCTACCATGCTCACACAGATCCTGGAGGATCCGCCTTTCGATCCAGATCCGCGTAGCAACGGATCCGCGTCAAAATATCATGGGTTTTTTTCTTTGGGCTACGTTTTGTTTCTGAGTTTTATGTAAATATCTTCTTTCTTTTTTTTTTCAAAGCAAATACAAGAAACATTAACACTGCTTTTCATCCTACTAAAGAGCAAAAAAAAAAAAAAAAAAAACATGTGTTGCAAATCGGTTCTGTAGATTTTCCGTCATTTGCATGGACCGATCTGGGATGTGTTTCCTGATCCGAATCAGTTCAACAGATCAGAACCAAAATTTGGTGAGTTCGTCTAAGGACACGTGACATCTTTGCACCCAGGTGTGTGTGTGTGTGTGTGTGTGTGTGTGTGTGTGTGTGTGTGTGTGTGTGTGTGTGTGTGTGCGTGCGTGCGTGCGTGCGTGCGTGCGTGGTGTGTGTGTGTGTGCGTGCGTGTGTGCACGCGAGCGTGCGTGCGTGCGCGTGCGTGTGCGTGTGCGTGTGCGTGTGCGTGTGTGTGTGTGTGTGTGTGTGCGCTTGCTTGCTTGCTTGCTTGCTTGCTTTTGGACCCGATCTGCCACCACAAATCCACACAAGAAGTAACGGAAACAAGCAATTTATCTCCGAAGAGTGAAGGAAGAAATGATCACAGTCCTGGTTCCGCCACAAGCTGGAACTTTGCCCGGCACCCGGTGCCATCTTGCAACGAAACACGCCGACTTCTGTCCTGCTTTTCCTGCTAAAGATGCAAACTGTATGATACAGAATATCATCTACTCTGTGTGTGTGTGTGTGTGTGTGTGTGTGTGTGTGTGTGTGTGTGTGTGTGTGTGTGTGTGTGTGTTTGCTTTGAATTAGAATGAGTATTTTATCATGTTTTCTGTAATATGCGCTCTGGGCTCTTGCGAGGTAAAGCGCTCTATAAATATCCTTTTACATTACATTATTTGCAACCAAAAGAGAAAAAAAACGGTAAAGCGATCTCTGGTGGTAACACAGAAAGAACAATACAACAAAGTCTTACCATCCAAACGAGAAACACACACACACACACACACACACACACACACACACACACACACACACACACACACACACACACACACACAGGGGAAAAAACTACACCCAATAGACACTTTCCAGGCTGCAATTAAGAGGGATACAGATGGCTCTTGTGCGAAATGTGTGTCAACGAACAGAGACTTTACAAAGAGGTGGTAGAAAATAAATAGACCAAGAAATTGTAGAAAATGAATGGACCACGAAACTGAGCACTGAGTGGGGTTCCTAAAGGATACAACACAACGAAAGAAAATAGAAAACAACAACAACAACAACAAATAAAATAAAATAAAATTAAATTAAAAAAAAATAAAGTATGTAGGTGGAGAAAACAAAACTCGCATCGTCATCGTAAAACGTCAAAGAAGATGTTTCAGTCAGACAGGAGATGGAAAAAAACAGACGTCGGCGTGTTTTAGTTTGAAGAAAGAATTCAGCTAATAGAGCAACAAGGCTTTCTGTAAAATGTAACTGGTTCTTTCTTTAGCCTAGTTCCCTCTGTCAATCACAGCTGGTTGTTATTTCATATTATTTTGTTTTGGTTTGTTTTGTTTTATTTTATCTATTCGTTTATTTATTCATTTGTTTATTTATTCATTCTCTTACTTCTTTACTTATTCATTGATTCATTTCATTTTAATTATTTTTATTCATGCCTTTGTTTATCTATTTATTTACGTGTTTGTTTATCTATTCGTTTATTCATTTCATTTATCTTATTTATTTCTTTATTTGTTTATTTATTTTTATTTTGTTTTTGATCGGTTCGTTAGTTTTTGTGTAATATTGCTAAGCGAATCTTGCTTTCAACGCCTGCCTACCTTGCGCTGAAGAGATCTAAGCTAAGTGACAAATTCGTTCATTTTCATTGTCCTATTTGTTTGTGTCTTGCCTGAAGAAGACCTAAGAGGTCGAAACGCGTCGTGTTTTGTCTTATGACTCGTTTGCCCACGTTTCTCTTGGCGGTTCGCTAACATTCCTTTAAGATTTACTAAGCGAATCTTGATTCATGGTCTGCTTTTTGGCACACACTGCAGATCCACACAAAGAGTTCAAAGAATTCGTTCTTGATCCACGTTCTATCTTTCTGCTAGTTTCGTTAAAACCGGTACAGAAGATTTTACAAATTTTAGAAAAGTAGCCCTCCCCTCCACCCACCCCAAACCATCCCCACCCCACCAAAAAAAAAAAAAAGAATAACAAGAACAAGAATCACCACTCCCACCACCACCGCCACCATTACCACCACCACCACCACCACCCACAACACAACAACAACAACAACAACAACAACAACAGCAACAGCAACGTCAAAAACTCATTCAACAAAAGATGAGAAAAAAAAAGTGTAACGGACTATTAATGTCATCATGTAGTCATCAGATTACAACAACAACAAAAACAACAACAACAACAACTACAACAGCAACAACAACAACAACAACAACAAAACACACAAAACGAATAAATAAGATTGAAAATGAAAAGCTGAAAAGGCTGGCGGGTTATAACTAAGAACTACAGTAAATAGTGTAAAATACTTCGGGGGGGGGGGGGGGGGGGGGGGGGGAAGTTGAAAATCACCACACAAAAAACAAAACAAAAAAAAACAAAAAAAAAAACAGTCGACGACCCGTGAAATCAGCAGGCAGGAAAACACATTCTGAGAAACTAACAAAGGGGATAGTACTAAAGATGATCTTTTCCCAAAGACACGGATACTATCTGTATTAAAAAAGTTTAAGGCTTCCCACGGGGGGGGGGGGGGGGGGGGGGGAAGAGGGGGGGGGGACGATTGGGGAAAACTGGAAAGGGGGCAGAAGGTCTGAGAAGTGGGGGGGAGGGGGGGGGGTCATTGATTCTGTTTGTGACAAATGATGACATAAATCATGTTTCTTAGGGTGTGGCTGGTTGAGGAGACTGGGATTGCAAATCGACTGACAGAAGAATGGCACGGAAATAAATACACACACACACACACACACAACACACACACACACACACACACACACCACACACACACACACACCACACACAAACCATGAGGAGTGAATGAAGGACTGGAGGGGGTTTTTTGTTTGTTTGTTTTTTTTCTTTAAGTGGCTGTTGCGAAATTACCAGTTTGATCTCAAGTGCGCTGGCTCCATCACATACGCTCGCGCGCGTGCGCATACGTACGTGCGCACGTACACACACCAAAGACTGTACGCCCTAGGGCGAACTATCTTTGCACACACACACACACACACACACACACACACCACACACACACACACACACACGTACGCACATACAGAGAGAAACAGCACAGACAGAGAGACAGAGAGAGAGAGATTGATTCAAGAGAAGGCCACAACCCAGTTTGAAGAGGTGAAATGCGTTGAAGCAGATAATTTCATCTGCATACGTGTGCATGACATCATGAGAGAGAGGAGAGAGAGAGAGAGAGAGAGAGAGAGAGAGAGAGAGAGAAGACAGACAGACAGACAGACAGACAGACAGACAGACACACAGACAGAGACAGACAGACAGAGAGACAGACAGACAGAAACAGAGGCATATGGACAGAGAGAGAGAGAGACAGACAGACAGACAGACAGACAGACAGACAGAGAGACAGAGAGACAGACAGACAGACTGACAGACTGACAGAAACATAGACAGAGAGGCTGACAGACACTCGCAGACAAGTCACAGAGCGAGGCGGAGAGAGAGAGAGAGAGAGAGAGAGAGAGAGAGAGAGAGAGAGAGAGAGAGAGAGAGAGAGAGAGAGAGAGAGAGAGAAATGAAATAAAACTGCATTTAACAGTATACCTCAACACGCTTCACTGTGCTCATAATATTGAAAATTACCATTTTCGTTCTTTTTTTTTTTTCTTCAATGCCTGATGCTTCAACAGCGTCAGAAATGTTAAAATATTCTAACGGATCTGCAACCGCGGATCTGCACAGCGAATCTACACCACAGATCTGCAGCACGGATCAACTCCACACATCTGCTCGACGAATCTGTAATCACGGATCTGCACTGCAGATCTACACCACAGATCTGCCCTCAAAATGAATGGATTGATCTTGGGTCACGGATTTTTGTTGTTGTTGTTTTTGTTGTTCTTTTCCTAATGTCGTTCACGAATGTTGAGCAGTTTTTCGCCTACCCTTGAAAATAGATGCTGGGTCCGAACCTTTTCTCCAGCTGCCTACAACTACAAATCCATTGGTTTGGGGTTCATCCCTGGCCTGCATTCTATCTTTCCACGACATTTGGTGAGCACTAGGTCATCTTCTTCTCTTCTTCTTCTTCTGCGTTCCCTGGTCATGCTGGTCAGATACAAAGTCCGGTAGCTTGGGCAAAGTCAGCGGTCCGTCGGAGTGAGTCCGCCGTTCCCCACAGCTTTTCTTGGAGTTCCACTGCACCGGGCCAAAACTCACGCCGCAGGCTGTCGAAAGTGGGACAGGACTGAAGTACGTAGGCTGGATTTTGTGGGCCAGTACCACATGGGCACTCATCTGTATGTTGATGTATTCAGGCGATAGAGGTGGGAGAGCAACTGACAGCGTCCAGTTCTTAGTCTGAATATGGCGACTTGTTGGGCACGCTCAAGATGGTGAATGCCATCCTTCTCTACCTCCACCTGTAGTCTTTCTCTCCATGCTGTCCTGAACTGGCTGCGGGTGATGGTCTTCGCCTCTCTGTAGGATACAGCATGGGCTCTTTGGTCTTGTTGTTGGCTGCCCGCCTTGGAGAGTCTGTCTGCCTCTTCATTTCCTGCAATACCACAATGGGAGGGAATCCACTGCAGGACTGGTGTTGTCTCCCTGCTCAACGTGTGCAGTTCCTGTATGATTTCCGGTCATCAATTCTTTGCGTGATCTTGTTCAACTGGCAGACAAGCCAACACACATGGGGGACCTTAACAGTAGTCATGGCGGTCACACTTTCCATGGCTCTTCATACACATCATCAGGGGACGTTACTCTTTTGGGTACGTAACGCGGGAGAAAAAGAAAATGGCCGGAGACAATTTGAAAAGATTTCCGTTTTGATCTTTCGCCTTTATGTATATCATCTCTCTCTCTCTCTCTCTCTCTCTCTCTCTCTCTCTCTCTCTCTCTCTCTCTCTCTCTCTCTCTCTCTCTTATTTCTTTATTATTATTATTCCGTACCTAATTTTTGTTCTAACCACTTTTTGCATGCTTCTTTTGTTGCCTCATCCTATTTTGCATTGTTCACCCTACTGAGGGCGAGGACTGGATGTAAAGAAATCTATTATCTATCTATTATCCTCGTAAATAAAGAATTTTGTCTTCTCTCTCTCTCTCTCTCTCTCTCTCTGTGTGTGTGTGTGTGTGTGTGTGTGTGTGTGTGTGTGTGTGTGTGTGTGTGTAAGATGACGTGGATTACAAATGGGGGGAAGCAGAGTAAGAAAAACAGACTGTAAAAACGTCGACTTTGTTTCTGCATCTCTGTCTCCTATAAATGACGCCTATGTGTCTGGCTCTGTGATTTTTGTTTTTTCTTTTTTTTTTTTTTTTACCGAATACTGTGAACTTTCTTTCTATTGGTAGAAAGCGCTGTCGACATTCACATCACGCATAATTTCTTAGGTGGAAGCAAAAATCAAAGGTTCCATCGATTGGTTGTTTAAAAAGTCTTACGACTGGTATTTTTGTGTGCCATTCTTAACTGTGCTATCAGGGGCAAAAACCCTGCTCTCGAACAGATTAATCTTCTCTTAAATTCAGCGCCGGCGTCCAGAGGTGTGAATTTCAACAAAAACTAAACAAAACAAAAAGACGTTGTCTGAATAAGGGATCTACGATTTGCATATTCATGAGTTCTGTGATTTGCACGTTCATGGGAATTCTGAGCTGCCCAACTGTCAAGAATAAACTTTCAAATGTTATGGTTGCCCCAACATATTTCTGAGGGGGAAAAAAAGGCACGTACACCAAATCTCTCTCTCTCTCTCTCTCTCTCTCTCTCTCTCTCTCTCTCTCTCTCTCTCTCTCTCTCTCTCTCTCTCTCTCATAACCTTCCATTTCTTTATTTATTGATAATCTCTTTACAAACAGGCAGTTTCTTTTCTTTACACAGTA
>CM065734.1:2735536-2743036 GCA_033310375.1 Conus canariensis
TTAATGGATAGTCTGCTTATCGGTAATAGAATTATATTACAGTGTTTTTACATTGATTTGTAAGTACGAATGACACATTGAAATGATGATGTATATATAACGAGGATACCCAATACAAGCAACGTTCACATGTTGTTAAAAAGGACACGTCCCATAAACAAGGGAGTTCATTCTGTGCCCTTTTGTTTGACTTTGTTACTTGTGCTTGTCTTGCCCGAAATAAAAGTCTCCATGTCAAAACGTGCCGCTTTTCTATTGTTGGTAGTTGAAGTACTTTCACTTTATGTCTTTTCACAAAACTTATATGAGAGAGAGAGCGACATATATATATATATATATATATATAGAGAAGAGAGAGAGAGAGAGAGAGAGGAGAGAGAGAGAGAGAGATAGACAGAGATAGAGAGAGCGTGTGTGCTTCCAAATGGGCGTGTGTGCGCAGATGTTGGTGTACATGATTATAATCACACAAAGACCGCCAACACCATGTTAGATACCTAACCGATCTACATAACAAACAAGAGATAACGTTAAAACCCGTTAACGTGAGAAAAAAAAACATCAGTCACATGCATTTTGTACGGTTATTTGTCTATTAATAATAATAATAATAATGGTTTCTTATATAGCGCTTAATCAAACGAATTTCTCTAAGCGCTTTACAAAATCATACTACATTCACCCTTCTCATATACAACAGTACACCTTACACCCAACTACAAATACTATTACTACAATAACTAACAAATCCTAATCCTACGAGTGTGACATTCGCTTATTTTTCAAGTATCACTACAAAAACTAAATCCTATAACATTCAATCATACAACAAATACATGTAATAGAGAACATACACACACACTACATTTGAAAAGGCCCAGACGGCTATGAGTTAGGTTGTACTCCCCCCTCCCCCCCCCCCCCCCCCCCCCCCCCCCCCCCCCCCCCAGCATTGACTAATTACGAGAAAATAGATCGGTTTTAAGTTTAGACTTGAAAGAAGAGATAGAATCTGAATGTCTGAGAGAGTCTGGCAGTCTGTTCCACGTCGCGGAGCTTGAAAAGAGAAAGATCTTTCACCAGAAGTAGTCCTGAAGCGAGTCATTCGTAGAAGGCGGTCGTCAGCACAGAAGCGTAGTTGTCGAGAGGGGGTGTAGATTTTAAGATCTGAGAGATCTGAAGGTCCATTTTCAAAGAGAGCAGAGAAAGTGAGAGTTGAGATTTTGTACGAGATACGGTTTGAGACAGATAGCCAGTGAAGAGAGTGAAGTAGAGGCGAAGTGTGATCATATTTTCCTGCTCTACAGACGACTCGGGCTGCATGATTTTGGATTCGCTGTAATCTTTCTATCAGGTATTTTGGAAGGCCAGCCAAAAGTGAGTTGCAGTAATCTATTCTAGATAAGACAAATGCACAAATGAGAGTTTTTGTAGCATCTGTAGAGAGAAGGTGACGTACGGAGCTGATTCTTCTTAGTTCTAAATAAGCAATCTTGCAAATATTTGAAACCTGTTTCTCAAAGGAGAGGGATGAGGGATTCCACTAGTTTTCTTTTTTCCTCATTCACTGACGCGTTTGTTTGTTTGTTTGTTTGTTTTAACACTTGAACAATGCCGATAAGGAAAAAGTTTTGAATCACAAAGGTGAATTCTGATTGCTCTCCCTACCAATCACACGCACGTTTACAACAATTCGGTGGATCACGTGGCTTGACAGATGTATTGACATTCAAAACTGAAGAAGATAAAGATTAAAAACAAATACAAAGGTGAAAAAAATCTTAGTCTCTAGTTCATCTGCAGTGGCGTTGGAAGTCATTTTGCATCGGAGTGGGGGAGAAGGGGAAGGTGAAGAGGTGAGGGGGGGGGGGGGGGCGGGGGGCAGAAGGTACTCACGCACTACCTATCCACCATCACCCACCCCTCAGTATCTTCACCGGGTGGGACCGTAACCACCTGGCCTCCTTGGTTTCAAAGCTACTCATCTCCTTGCCGTTTGATATCATCTCCGTTCAAAACAGATAAAGTGTCGTTGCGCGCTGAATTTCAAGAACAAAATGTATTCTTGTTTGCTTCAGCCATTATTAATTCCCCTTGCACCAAGAATAGCGCTATCGTCTGATTGGATGAAAAAAGCATTCGAAATTGTAATTCGCTTCTCATAGGCAGCATTCAGTTTAAAAAAATCTCGCATATTAGCCGTCCGAATTCCATTTTACGGTCAAATAAAATCCCTTTGTTCGGTGTTTATTTTGCTTTCTTGTTCTAAATGCCAGATGGGGGGCGTGGCTCGGGGAATGGAACTATGTTCTTGTCAGTTTCTCAATTGCTGTTCAAGCAGTCCCACTTTGAGGTCAATCTCCACCAAATGTTGTAATCACCTGTCAATTAGCAGAGGGTGTGGCCCTGACATGCTTGTCACACAACATCGGACGTGCCTCGTGGGCAATTGTCGAGTGGTTGGGAAAGGTTCGACAGCGAGTGTCAGTTAGCTACAGGGGTGGAAACTATACTGTCCAACTGCACTTCCTGCACGAAGTGCTGAGTCACGTGCGGAGCAGAAACGCTAAGAGATGCGCACGCGCGAAGGCTCATGCCACACACACACACACACACACCACACAGCACACACACACACACACACACACACACACACACACACACACACAAGCGCACGCTCGCGTACACACACACACACCAACACACACACACACACACACGCACACACACACACACACACACACGCAGGTGCACGCGCAGACACGCACGCGCACATGCGCACATTCGCTACGCACGCACGCACACGCTCGCACGCGCTCGCGCACGCATGCACAGAGAGAGAGAGAGAGACAGAGACAAAACAGAGACAAAAACAAGCAAATTCAGCGTTACATGCATGTCGAAATTTTAATGGTTGCTATATTTAAACAATAAACACGTGACAATATCCTTATGCATAGATGACATAAGCAACGTTAATATAATTAATTAACGAGACATTTCATTCAGGTTAAACAGAGGAAAGAGAGGGGGTAGTCCTTAAGCACACGTTTTGCCACATTCATGATACTTTCGTCAGTACAACCATGAGTTCATCTGACAATAAACGGTTTCAGTCAGTCCGTCAGTCAGTCATGAGCTTTCTGAAACGACCATTTTGGGACACGAGAGAGAGGAGAGAGAGAGAGAGAGAGAGAGAGAGGAGAGAGAGAGAGAGAGAGAGAGGAGAGCTGAAGCCAACCAACCAACAGTCATGTTCCAACACTCAGGGGGAAAAAATGGTTTCGCTGCGATTTGCCAAAGCAGCCCCCAGGTGGGATTTATAAACACAGCAAGGTATACACTATTTTCCGGAGCTACTACACAAGTCTCGCTGGTCTAATGACTGTAGTCAGTGCTATGGTCAACACCCGGTGCCATGGGAAATTAACTGCCCCGTCTGGTTCTGCTTGATGATGATGATGATGATGCCTTGGAGAGGAACCGTGTTCTCTCTACTCCCTTCATCTGACAATGGTCTGCAGAAACTTCCCCGCGCTAGCTTGCTACTGGCATCTCTCTTCCCGGATGTTTACAGCACTGCATGCGAGGCCGCCGCATGTTTACCCTCGGGTTCCTTGGACAAGTTTCCCCGGTAATTAATTAAAAGGCTCCCTTGCATCCGTGTTGTCAGTCGGTCGCTTAATTTAAACCCCACCCCACCCCACCCCCCCGTCCCTTCATCCATCCATCTCTCTGTCTCTGTCTGTCTGTCTGTCTCTCTTTCTTACATTATTTCATTTCATTGCATGTTGTAGTTCCTACTCAGAGCGAGGACTGGATGTAAAAAAAAGCACGTCAGTGCTTATCTATTATCCTCGTAAATAAAGAATTTTGTCTTGTCTTGTCTTGTCTTGTCTTGTCTTGTCTTCTCTCTCTCTCTCTCTCTCTCTCTCTCTCTCTCTCTCTCTCTCTCTCTCTCTCTCTCTGCATGCCTGCCTGTCTGACTGCCTGTCTGTCTTTCTGTCTCTGTCTCTCTGTCTCTGTCTCTCTGTCTGTCTGTCTCTCTGTCTCTGTCTCTCTGTCTCTGTCTCTGTCTGTCTGTCTGTCTGTCTGTCTGTCTGTCTGTCTCTCTCTCTCTCTCTCTCTCTCTCTCTCTCTCTCTCTCTCTCTCTCATATCTACACACCTTCTTCCGTTTATGTCTTTCGACTGTTTCCCTAAGTTTCTGTTTGACTCTCTCTCTCTCTCTCTCTCTCTCTCTCTCTCTCTCTCTCTCTCTCTCTCTCTCTCTCTCTCTCTCTCTCCGCTACACCGTACAGCACCGAAATATGGCTGGGGCCAAGGCAAAGCGGCCATCCAGTGCAAACTAGTATAATTATTGTTCGTTCTAGAGAAGTTTGTGGGGAATATACAAGTCAAAGGCTAATGATCGTATTTATGATGACACCACAAGATTCCTTTATCTATTGTCAGCAGTTAGACGTGTCCTCTTTTGTTATAAATGGAAGACAGTAGAATACCCCGAGAGCCGGCAATATGATATACGACTTATGTTCTGCAGGAAGGAACGATGCAGGGATTGCATCTTTGCACAAGGGTCTGGATCTGCTTGGCTTAATCAAGATGTTTGAAATGTACATGAATGGTGTGTGTGTGTGTGTGTGTGTGTGTGTGTGTGTGCGTGCGTGCGTGCGTGCGTGCGTGCGTGCGTGCGTGTGTGTGTGTGTGTGTGTGTGTGTGTGGTGTGTGTGTGTGTGTGTGGATATGGTACACATGGCCTGATCACACCCAGAATAATAGGAGGTTTGAATGCTATAAGAACTACTGTAATCTTCACGATTTGAAACCACAATTCAGATCTTGATGTGGATGGACATAAAAAATTTTGACTTTATATACGGTTTGAAAGTGGGGAGGGAGACTGCAGACGTACGATTATTGTAAGATAAATGTTGAAAAGAGAATTAGTGAGTCGCCAAACGAAGGAATGAACAAATTACAAAATCACAACGCGTTTCGACCTATTCAGTTGTTCTTCAGGCAGTACAAACAACATTGGAAACAATGGAAAGAAAGGACGAACAAACAATCACTTCTCTCTGTGACCTCCGTGCAGAGTACAGCGTGGATGGAAAGACGAAAACTACGGAATGTGACTGAAGGGAAGAAAGAAGGGGTTGAAGCGTAAAAAATACAATTTAATAATAAAAAAAATTAGAAGAAGAAGAAGAAGAAGAAGAAGAAGAGAAGAAGAAGAAGAAAGAAGAAGAAGAAAGAAGAGAGGGGGTAGGGTGTATGTTCGCTTCTCAAACACAACGTTGAAAGTCTTTTCAGATTTTAAAAACAACTTTCGTCTGAGCAGCAGAAAAGAGTTTTTTGTTTGTTCGTTTTTAACTCTAGCCTATGTCATTGATTTGCGATCAGTCAGGCGCTTCTCTTTCATGAATCATTGAGATCATGAGGATTTGTTTTTCTTAATACACTCACTCTAAGAGGTCTACCTTTGGTCCGTTTTTTTCCCTTTTCCTTTTTTTCCCCTTTCTCAATTATGTCTTTCTTTGTTTCGTCTTTTCTTTTACGTTTCAATCAGTTGAAGCCACTGAAGAAGCAATGTAATTATCCTGGTTCAATGTGGCTAGTCTAATGAAGTTACGAAACGAACTAAACAAATTGAATTCAGACTATCGTTTGAAAGATATTGACGATAAGAAAAGCATATGTTCACACACAAAAATGTAGGGAAAAGACCCTGTTCAAAAGACAGCTAGGTCAATGTCTTTGTTTATTCTGAACTCCGAAAGAGGGGCTTTCTTCAAACTTAGGAAAGAAACAAAATGACCTCCCCTGAAACCGTGCTTTTTAAAACTTTCACTTTTGGCCTCGGGGATGCGTTTAGCGTCTGATAAACGTACACCTATGCAAGTTATAAATGAAAGACGTTAGCACGTGGGGAAAAGAAGGAGAGAAGGAAAGAAAGAAATTCTTCCTTCTAGAAAATAAACAAATGAAATGCGACTAATCAAGCTGTAAAAAATCACACAGAAAATGTGTATTTACAAAAACCGAACATCGCAGAGTGGTCATCAGGCAGTTTTTTTTTTTTGTAACACGTGTTTGCTGTGAGGAATAAATTGTAACAGAACAAGGACAAAGCTTTGAATGTTCAAAAACTTTCGACTTAACGCTGAGTGTCCATTACAGTATTAGGCATGCGATGAATATTTCTTAAAGTATTAGGGTAACAACATAATATAATAACTGGAACAATTACAATGTTAAGATGTAATTCGCAGCTTTGAAAACAAACAATTGAACAGAAATAAATTATCACCAAACGAATGAAAACAAATTCTGAGAAAGTGAGTGTGTGCGAATCACTGATGAGGGCATCGATCGGTATGAGTGAGTGAGTGAGTGAAGGAACGAACCGATGCTCGAACTAGCAATTTAATATGAGTGAATGAACCGATTTTCGAACGAGCTATTTAGTATAAGTCCTATCAAAAGTCTATGACTGTGTGTGAAACAAATGAACGAAGTGAGTTAAACAGTTCAAAGTGAGAGTCAGTGTGCTCTAGGGATAGGAACCAGCGTGATAGACAACGGGCTGTGAGCCTGAAGGAGACAGATTCATAAGACTTCTAAGTACGATCAAAGATAAACATTGAAATTGGAGCAATATGTACCAGTAGAAAGATACTAGATACAAAGAAATGTAAGAAAATTAAACTGAGTTAATAGCTGAGGCTGTGAGTGACAGAGAAAGTGAACGAAGTGAACTATAAACATTCTTCTAGCGTCATACACCGAAGCGGAAGCAATTCGTCAAGCTGCCCGCAATGGAAGTGCACAGAATAACCGATGATTTCCGTTCTTTTGTTTATTTTAGCCGGGTTTTTTTCTCCCCCAAGGCCTGGATCACAGTGATTGTGTGGAGGAGACAGCCGTTTGTTTGTAGGGCAACATCCTGGGCAATTTTTCTTTTTTGTGTTGTTGTTGTTTTTGATTTTGGTTTCATTCTCAATTACTTTTTCGTCCTTTTGACTCGTTTTTCATGTTGTTGAGAACAGTTCCTGCTGTGGATCACTCATTTCTATCGGTGAGCACTATTTCGAACTTTGGCCATCATTTCTACTTTTGACAACTATGTCTGTTTTGGGCTGTTATCTCTACTGTTCCAAACTATTTTCATTTTTAATCATCATTTCTATTTTTACTATCATTTCTATATTTTACAGTTATTTTTTTTAACTGTTATTTCTATCTTTGACTATCATTTCCACTTTCATACCTCAACAAACCTATTCTTTTCACCTTTGATTACGTTTCATAACTTTGATCACGTTGTATTGTTCTCTATAGGTCTATTCTTGACGGACTGAAAGTGTGAACAAAGGTTTCTCCTCCTGTTATAACATTTGTTTAAAAATATAAATTCAACATATTGGAAACACGGTCAGTCACTCTAGTGATTCCATGTGAAATTGTATTCGAACATCTTTAATTGTTCGTGCTGGCC
>CM065734.1:2748036-2750536 GCA_033310375.1 Conus canariensis
TATGACAGAGGAAAAACAAATCCTTAAAACAGTCAACTCACCAGAAGAGAGACATCCCAAAACACGGCGCCGTCTTCGCCGAACAATACGAACCAGGAGCTGTATCGGCAGCTCTTGTATTGTCTGCAAGCCCGACCCTTGCCATCACTGGAACAGCTCAAACATTGGTCTGCTGGTTTGTTCTGTGTACTCTCTGTTGTCATTTCTGCCAGGCGATTCGATGTCGGAAGCAGTATTGGTTTGTAGTGATGGGCGTGTATTGATGTACTGTTTACTGTTCTCCGTCTCATTTAATGATTTCCGTTCATTTAGCAACAGAGTTATAGGAAAATTGCTGTGAAACTCTAATGGGTCTTAAAATATTCTTATTTTATGAACTGATGCTGGATTCAAATCGATTAATCTTGAATGTTGTTAGATACATTGGCATCTAATTAAAAACAACAAACGAACAAAGAACAGGCTCTGTTAAATACCCATAAGTGAACGATAGATTCCTTTTTTTCACCAATATTACTGGGACGTCTTGAGTTTTATTACAGTTTCAATGTCATCATAACTGTCTACACCGGACTGCAAACATAGGGGGGGGGGGGGGGGGGGATCTCATTCTGCAAAACGAAGAAGCAATAAGGATGTATTAATAAATAAAAGAAATGGCAGCTAAGTGTTTCACATGGTGTAGGCAAATAGACTGCTATCCAGTCTATGCAAGCTCTTTCGCTTCATTCATTGCTCCCTCCTGATTTCACAAAAAGTAAAAATTTAAAGAAAAAGATTCAGATGTAACAATTATACAGCTCAATACAGGCAAACAGATGCTGCAGAATACGCCCACTCTGAACAGTGTAAACAATTTTATTTCCGAATTGCTGCAAACACACACACACACACACACACACACACACACACACACACACACACACACACACAAATATATATATATATATATATATATATATATATATATATATATATATATATAATAAACTAATAAATTCCAAGGGTAAGTAACTGAGCACCATTCCAGCAATTTTAGAGCAGCTTGGTGTTACAATGACTGCAAGAAATATTGAATTATAAACAAAGTTAGTGAGTTTCTTTCCTCCCCTTTGGAGATTGTCTCCCCCCTGGGAGGAGACTATAAGCTAGCTGAAGGCTCATTTTTAGAAGCATTTATTATTCCTCATTCACCCACTCAAGCACATACTATTAGTTAGGCAGAATTATCTGCCACTGCAGATATGAAAGCTTGTCTCCCCCTATTTTTTCAATATATACATATGGAAAAAAAAATCGCCAGTACCACTTACAACCTGGCATGTTGCAAATTATGACTAAAGAAAAACAAAGTGTCGAAGAGTTTCGAGAATTAAGACTAGAACATGGAACACGGGGACAGAAAGTAGAGGAGACGTGAAGAACCAAACAACAACAAACAACAACAACAAACAACACCATAATCATTAACAGAGCGTGACAGAAAAGAGGAAATTAGGAGCAAAGAAATTTCCACAAGGGATGGATACTAATTCCGCGTGAAAAAAAAACAAAACCCTACCCCCACCTCCATCCCCCATCCCCCATCCCCCACGGGGGTTCCCGATACATTTTAAGATGCAAATGCAACCACAAACAAAATAAAAAGCGTACGTCATATTGAAATGGAGGAGGGCTGGGGAGAGGGAAGGAGATGGGTTGGGGGGGGGGGGGGGAGGAGGCAGGGATGTAGTGGCAAAAGAAGTTACAGGTTTGACTGCAGATAGGCAGGCCAGCCGTACAACCGCGAACAAAACCTAACAGAACGAAACAGAATACTACACCGGTCAGTCGTTCCTCTCTTAATGGGCAATCAGTAGAATAATGGATGTCCATGAATAGCAGACCAATGGGCATCAAACACAAAGGCAACAGCGTTGGTCTTTTCTTCCTTTTCTTTTTTGCTGGATTTTTAACATATTAATGGTTCCACTTTCCCTCGTTTTCAGCCCAATAGCGGAATCTCCGTGGTGGGCTTAGCGTAGCTATAAACATTGTTTGTTTTAGGACCCCCCTTGGGTGTCATACATATACATAGCCTGACATTTTGGAAGCTGTGAGTCAGTGTAGAGTGCTTAGTTAGTCCAGTGCCAAACTAAGCGCTTGAGAATTAAGCAGAGATTGTATTGTATACACACACACACACAACACACACACACACACACACACACACACACACACACACCACCCACACACACACACACACACAACACAATATATATATATATATATATATATATTAATGCTGAACAATTAAGTAGTGGGAGAAAACAAGTATATATATTTGCCCCTATTTCTTCAATCTAAGACATAAGAGCAAGCTTTGTTTATAATTGAATATTTCTTGCAGTCATTGCAACACCAAGCTGCCCTGTAAGTTGCTGGAATGGTGCTCGGTTACTTATCCTTGGAATTTATTAGTTTCTTATACATACACACACACACACACACACACACACAC
>CM065734.1:2758036-2760536 GCA_033310375.1 Conus canariensis
TCACACCCCACACACACACACACACACCACATAAGCACGGGCCGCCCCCCACCACCCCCCACCACACACACACACACACACACCTACACACACACACTACATACGGCGCCCCCCGCACCACACACACACACACACACACACACACACACACACACACACACACACACACACACACACACGCACACACCACAAGCACGCAGGCACACACACACACACACACACACACACACACACACACACACACACACACACACACACACACACACACACACAACACAGTGGCGGAGATGAGAGACCGCCCTAAGAGACTCACATCATACACGTTTTTCCACATCTGTGTGAGAACCACCAAAAGCACTGTTCAGGGTACATACCAGACCATAAATGAATACCATTGAGAGACTGGCCTGGCAGGTTAGTTGTCAACGCGTGAATATGTCATCGTTTCCTCCCCTCATTCTTCCTCCGACCAGCAGCCTGATTCAGTGGATCATGCCACCCTGACTATCATCCTCACTGAGCCCCTCCTGGTCAATGAAATCATATTGTGATAACCACACCCTGTCAGACTGCAACACCTGCAACCGCCGCCGCTAGTTGCCGCCCCGTCGTCAGCCTCAACAACAGCTTCTCCATAGGCCCCACCAGAACGAACAACTAGCATCAGCAACAAACGCTATCATTCAGATCAGCCCCCCCCCCTACCTCCCACCCCTCCCCTCCCCTCCCATCCGCCAGCACCACCGCCCACTACCAACAGGCCTACCACTACAATGACTGACAACATCAACTCCACAGAAGACTACAGAGAAGACTGCAGAGAAGACTGCAGAGAAGACTACAGAGAAGACTCAGAGAAGACTCCAGAGAAGAGACCCAGAGAAGACCCCAGAGAAGACTTCAGAGAAGACTCCAGAGAGAGACTACAGAGAAGACTGACAGAAAGACTACAGAGAAGACTAGAGCTGCGAGAAGACTCCAGAATGGATCCAGAGAAGAGACTCAGAGAAGACTACAGAGAATGAGACTCCAGAGAAGACTCCAGAAAGACTACAGAGAAACTCGAGAAGACTCCAGAGAAGACTGCAGAGAAGAAGAGAAGACTAGCAGAGAAGACTGCAGAGAAAGACTACAGAGAAGAGACTCCAGAGAAGACATCCAGAGAAGAGACTCCAGAGAAGACTACAGAGAAGACTACAGAGAAGACTCCAGAGAAAGATCCAGAGAAGACTACAGAGAAGACCCAGAGAAGACTACAGAGAAGACTACAGAGAAGACTCCAGAAAGAATCCAGAGAAGACTACAGAGAAGACTACAGAGAAGACTGCAGAGAGGATTACAGAGAAGACCCAGAGAAGACTACAGAGAAGACTACAGAGAAGAGACTCCAGAGAAGACTACAGAGAAGACTACAGAGAAAACTCCAGAGAAGACTACAGAGAAGACTACAGAGAAGAGACTCCAGAGAAGACTACAGAGAAGACTGCAGAGGAGACTCCAGAGAAAGACTCCAGAGAAGACTACAGAGAATAGACTACAGAGAAGACTATAGAAAAGACTCCAGAGAAGAGACTACAGAGAAGACTCCAGAGAAGATTACAGAGAGAGACTGCAGAGAAGAGACTCCAGAGAAGACTACAGAGAAGACTACAGAGAAGAGACTCCAGAGAAGACTACAGAGAAGACCACAAAGGAGACTCCAGAGAAGAGACTCCAGAGAAGACTACAGAGAAGAGACTACAGAGAAGACTATAGAGAAGACTACAGAGAAGAGACTCCAGAGAAGACTCCAGAGAAGACTCCAGAGAAGACTCCAGAGAAGACTGCAGAGAAGAGACTCCAGAGAAGACTACAGAGAAGACTACAGCGAAGACACCAGAGAAGACTACAGAGAAGACACCAGAGAAGACTGCAGAGAAGACTACAGAGAAGACTACAGAGAAGACTTATAGGGGAGGAGATTTGAACTTATGTCGGGCGAACTTGGAGGGGAAGGGGAAGGGTAAGAGGGTTGGCGTAGGATCGACAACAGCCAGGGGTGGGGGGGGGGGGGGGGGGGGGGGTAGGATGGGGAAGAGGGAAGGGGAGGGAATGGGAAAGAATGTTTCATGCGTTCAAAGCAGAAAATGTCCGGCATAAATTTAAAACAGACCAGACCACACTGACTACAGACGAAACAGCTCAGCAGTGGTTGCTGTTGTCCCTTGATGGACGAGTTAATGAGGACCTGACATGGACAGCCCTCTGTGGACTATCAGCTGGCCCTGGGTCTGTGACAGAATGAGAAATAGAAGATGGGGAAAGGAAAGAAAGAAAGAAAAGTATACCTCAGTATTCAGTCAGTACGAGCAGGGCTTTCTTCTCTGGTGTCTGTCTGCTGTGAGACTCTCCCTAGAGTTCCTTCCTGCTAAAGTAACTGATCATTACACAAAGTGCCTTGGAATGTGGCTGTAAAGTTAGTGATTCGATGTCATAGGAAATCGTTGTTAAATTATTCAGC
>CM065734.1:2768036-2770536 GCA_033310375.1 Conus canariensis
TTCCCCGAACGGAGTCAGATACCGATTTACTGCTGGTTGGAAAGGGGGGGGGGGGGGGGGGGGGGGGGGGGGGGGGGGGGGGTGTGTTGCCGAAAAAGAAACTGGATCCCACGAGTGGTTCGAACATCGATCATCAACTCCGCTGGCAAACGCTCTAACCGTTTTGACTACGGGCCTGTCTTACCAGAATTGCACCGCCACCTTCCCTCCCTATGGATTGCCTTTCTTTCAAAATCCCATTCACTTGGATTCCTTGAGGACGTGAATAGAATATTCCAGTTCCAATTAAACTTTCTAACCATCCTAACCACCACCACCACCACCATCACCACCCAAAAAACGACAAAGACAAAAAAGACCTACAAAACCCTCCTTCCAACCATAAAGAACTAGTATTTAGACAAGAGATGGGCGTATGCATGACGAGAAAAGCCACCACTGCAAGTGTCGATAGTTTAAACGCATGTCTGAGCTGAGTGCGCCGTCATCTATTGCATTTATTTAAAACCCTCTTGTATTGGTTTCGCCCGTATCCGGCCCCTCTGTTTGTCTCCCTTGCTGTTCGTTACGGACACAACCGGCCGCACGTGCCGCGTGACTTTCTCTCACACACTGCGACCTTGTTTAATTAAAGTCAAGGCTGGCCAAAAATAAATGGGCAGCACCCCTGAGAGGTGTCCAATGAAATCTTAGCAGTAGTATGGGGTGTGGGAAACGATTCATTCAAAAGACAAGGGTTGTGAACTGACCGCATTCAATTTGATTTTTCAAAAACATACGAGTAGCGGCCAGAGAGATCGGATTGAAGGAGGGGAGGTGATTGGAAAGGAGTGATGGTGGTGGGAAGGGTGGGGACACGCGGAGATGGCAGAGGATGTGAGAAAGGAGGGGATGGAGATAGGGGGGTAGGGGACGAGGAAAAATCTTATCTGCATTCACGTGACACTTCTCATCCGATAAGGAGTCGGTAGCGGCGTGACTGATGCTGAAAGATTCAGAGACATCAGTGGCTCTCTTATGACCAAACAGACTTTGGAACACTCAAAAGGAGACAGCCGGACATGTATGTAAGTTACCTCGCCCGCTATGGCCGAACAGAGAGAAAAATATTATTCGACGGTGCTTTGCTCGTCCCGTGACTGACCAGCCGATTCTAATGCCAGACCTACGGCTTCAGAGGGGGTCCAGCCACAACTGCCAGTGGCACAGGACCTTGGGCAGAGGCTGAGGGGATCGGTGATGTCACCACCAGGGTTGTTGATGGACGTTGGGCACAGCGCTGGACTGCACATTTAGCCTGGCCAGAAACGCAAGAGAAGAAGGAGGAGGAGAAGGAGGAGGAGGAGAAGGAGGAGGAGGAAGAGGAGAAGAAGGAGAAGGAGGAGGAGGAGGAAGAAGAGAAGAAGAAGAAGGAGGAGGGGGAGGAGGAGGACGTGGAGGAGGAGGGGGGAGGAGGAGGAGGAGAAGGAAGAGGAAGGAAGGAAGGAAGGAAGGAAAGAAGGAAGAAGAAGAAGTAGAAGGAGGAGGCGGAAGAAGAAGGAGGAGAAGGAGGAGAAGGAGGATGGAGGAGATGGAATGGAGGTGGAGGAGGAGGAGGAGGAGGAGGAGGAAGGAAGGAAGGAAGGAAGGAAGGAAGGAAGGAAGGAAGGAACTCAAGAAGAAGATGATGAAGAAGAAGACTGAAATCAGGCCGTTGTGGCCAGCTCTCAGGGGAGTTCAGGAACGGGCAGCTCTAAGCTGTGTGTTGTGTCTCGTTTTTAGGAGACAGATCATGCTCTTTTCTTATTACTTTTATTTACCTCTCGTGATTTAACACGTGTGTGTGTGTGTGTGTGTGTGTGTGTGTGTGTGTGTGTGTGGTGTGTGTGTGTGTATGCGCGCGCACGCATAGAAACATGCGTGCGTGCGTCCTTGCGAGCGTATGTGCTTGCGTGCATGCATGAGTGTAAGTGCGCACTCGAGAGCGCGCGCGTGCGTGTATGTGTGTGTGTGTGTGCGCGTGTGTGAGTGTGTGTGTGTGTGTGTGTGTGTGTGTGTGTGTGTGTGTGTGTGTGTGTGTGTGTGTGTGTGTGCGTGCGCGCGCGTGCGTGTGTGTGTGTGTGTGTGTGTGTGTGTGTGTGTGTGTAAAATGAACCAGTCCTTACAAAAGTATATATGATATTCTATTTGGCTTCGTCAGCGCCGAATGTCTCGCTGAGTGAGTTGTATTCGGTGCCCGTGATCTCGAGATGAACTCGAGTAAGGGGAGTGTAGGCTGCTGGTAGGTTCTTTAAAAATAATCCCAGCCTTCTTTCCCTTCTTCACCTCCGTATCTCACACCACTGGAACTCCCCGTCTGTAGGAAGAAACTCTATGGAGAGCTTGACTACAGAAGGACTCTCCTCTCAGACCAATGTCTCCGCCCTCTTTCCCTAGAAGACCTACTTCTTGGTCCCTTCAGAAAGACGCTCTCATGGAGGCCAGAAGAAACGTTTCAAAGACAACCTCAAATCTTCCCTGA
>CM065734.1:2775536-2780536 GCA_033310375.1 Conus canariensis
TTCATGACTGCAGAGTCCACTGGCGAAAAACGCCACCGTCAAGCAACTGCCGTGTGCATCCCGCAGACTCACTTGTTTTGTGCCCTCTCGGGGCCGAAATAGCCCAGTTGGTAGAGCGCCGGACTCGTAATCCAAGGGCTGCGGGTTCGAATCTCCGCCGGGCCGTTTCGGTACAGGGGGATTTTTCCCTCGGAGTTAGCTGTTAATTGTTCTGACTCCATTTCCCATACAGTCCTTCGAATGAGACTATAAACCGAGGTTCCGTGTGTAATGCACGCATAACATCTTGCACACACGTAAAATCCCATCACCAACTTTCGGAAGAGAAGCCAGTTTGGCCGTTGGTATGGATGACATTTACACATAGCATGCACCTTCCCCGAAGATGGAGTGGCTGCCTTAGTGGCGAGATAAAAACCGGTCATGCACGCAAAACTCCACTCCCTTCGTTGGGCAGATGGGATTAATACTTGCCTGTCTATACAGGAAGTGTCCGCATGAGTATCAGCCTGCGTACGCAGAAGAAGAAGAAGAAAAGAAGTGCCCTCTGAAGCGAAACCCGGTTACATGAAAACTCAGAGAAGATGTCGACCATTTGTGTAAATAAATTCGGCTTGGTCAATTTTCAGCCTGTTGACTATCAAGCCGTGTTGATATCAAAGCCTCAAAGATTTGAGGCACACACACACACACACACACACACACACACACACACACACACACACACACACACACCACAACACACACACACACGCACGCACGCACGCACGCACGACGCACACACACACACACACACACACACACACACACACCACACACACAGCACACACACACATGCGCGCGCCCGTTCGAAGTACCGCTTATTTTAGTACAAAGTACTTTTAATTTCAACAAATACATCCTCCTCAAACGTTACAAACAACGGTAGTCAATAATGCACAAAATATAACTCCCAAGATCAACATCAGTATGATAATGAACTAGATTTTAAAAATATATAACTCCCAAGATCAAAATCAGCATTGAAAATGAACTAGATTTACAAAATATTACTCCCAAGATCAACATCAGCATTGAAAATGAACTAGATTTCACAAAATATCTACTCCCAAGATCAAAATCAGCATTGAAAATGAACTAGATTTCACAAAATATTACTCCCCAGATCAAAATCAGCATTGAAAATGAACTAGATTTGACAAAATATTACTCCCAAGATTAAAATCAGCATTGAAAATGAACTAGATTTCACAAAATATAACTCCCAAGATCAAAATCAGCATGAACAATGAACTAGATTTCACAAAATATTACTCCCCAGATCAAAATCAGCATTGAAAATGAACTAATTTGACAAAATATTACTCCCAGATCAAAATCAGCATGAAAATGAACTAGATTTCACAAAATATAACTCCCAAGGTCAAAATCAGCATTGAAAATGAACTAGATTTGACAAAAAATTACTCCCCAGATCAAAATCAGCATTGAAAATGAACTAGATTTGACAAAATATTACTCCCCAGATCAAAATCAGCATTGAAAATGAACTAGATTTGACAAAATATTACTCCCCAGATCAAAATCAGCATTGAAAATGAACTAGATTTGACAAAATATTTCTCCCCAGATCAAAATCAGCATTGAAAATGAACTAGATTTGACAAAATATTACTCCCCAGATCAAAATCAGCATTGAAAATGAACTAGATTTTTAGGCTGATGGTGAGCTGAACATTAAATAATTACACTGAACATTAAAATACATAATACACTGAACATTAAATAATACACTGAACATTAAATAATACGCCGAACCATTAAAATGCTAAACAATAAATGATATACTGAGCACTAAAATATATATTGAACAATAAGTAATATACTGAACAATAAATAGTACACTGAACAGTAAATGGTACGCTGAACGATAAGTTATATAATGAACAAGAACTGATATGCTGAACAGTATACCATACACTGAACAATAAGCAAATATGCTCAACATTAAAGATTATGCTGAACAGCAAACAATACACTGAACAATAAGCAATGTGCTGAACTTTACATGTTACGCTGAGCAGCGAATGATATTCTTAAGAATATAATTATTATAGCACGGTGAACAATGAAATACATAATGAACAATGAATTATATACTGAAGAACAAATAACATGCTGAACACTAAATGACTGGCTGCATTATAAATGATGCGTTGAACAAAAAAAGATATACTGAACACCATGGGGTCGGAATAGCTCAGTGGTAGAGCGCCGGACTCGTAATCCAAGGGTTGCGGGTTCGAATCTCCGCCGGGCCGTTTCGGTACAGGGGGATTTTTTCCCTCGGAATTAACATTGGTTCTGGCTCCATTTCCCATACAGTTCTTCGGATGAGACTGTAAACCGAGGTTCCGTGTGTGAACGCACGCATAACATCTTGCACACACGTCAAATCCCATCACCAACTTTCGGAAGAGAAAGCCAGTTTGGCCGTTGGTATGGATGACACGTTACACATAGCATGCACCTTCCCCGAAGTTGGAGTATGGCTGCCTTAATGGCAGGATAAAAAAAAACGGTCCTACACACAAAACTCCACTCCCTTTGTTGGTGTAGGTGGGATTAATCCTTGCCTTTCTATACAGGGGGTATTCCGCAGGAGTATCAGCCTGCGTACGCAGAAGAAGAAGAAGAAGACCATAACACTTTATATACACAGGTGGCCAGCGTTCCCCAACTCAAGTCACATACGACTCATTAAACGCTGTTCCCAATACAGACAGACCCTGAGTGACTTGCTAAAGGATTCAGTGACCATAATCAATACTCCGTATAGTTTCTGCATAGACCAACACCCACCCCCCTCCCCCACCCCATCCCCACCCCCCTTTCTGCTCCGCGATATTACTCCATTCCACACCGTCAGAGGAGAGACAGAGAGAGCCGGCGATGGGGCGGAAAGCGGATACTTGCTGGGGGGGGGGGGGGGGGGGGGGGATGTTGTGACAGGAGTGACGCCGTGGGTGGTGTGGAGTGGCGCCAGTATTGTCCAGGGGGCTCTGATGGGTCAGTGAGTGCCGGAGTGATGTAGCGCTGGTCAGCGAGTGCGGTGTTACCAGAGAGAGAGAGAGAGAGAGAGAGAGAGAGAGAGAGAGACAGACAGACAGACAGACAGACAGACTGACTGACTGACAGAGAGATATATGTATTTACATTCACTTAATATCGGCCACGTACTGACCTTTCTTAGTTCGAAGAGAGACAGACAGACAGACAAACAGATGAACATTCACTTAATGTAGACAACGTATAGCCCTTTCTTTGTTCGGGGAGAGAGAAGAGAGAGAGAGAGAGAGAGAGAGATAGAGAGAGAGAGAGAGAGAGAGAGAAGAAACTCGAAATTTGACCTAATAACTAAAATCGATCGTTAGAATTGTGCACATATCCTTAGAAAACTAAAATGTTGCCCAGTTCTCGTTTAAAAACAAAATCTGCAGAAATACTGAATCTGCAAATGATAGATTTAGCGTCGTGCTTTGTCTTGTGACTCGTTTGTCCACGTTTCTCTGGGCGGTTGGCTAACATTTATTTAAGATGGGTTTTTTTTTTTTTTTTTTTTTTCATTTCAGCTTCCGCCTGCCGTCACTATATACTTTGAAAACCCATCCACTTCTTGTTTGAATACAAGTTTCCAGACTGTCAGCGAACAGTTCCCGTTCTTTCCTCCACCATTCGCTCCAGCAGAGTGGAAACAGGGAACAAACTGATTGATCAGGTATCCATTAGTGAGGGAGGAGGGAAGATCAAAGAGCGAGAGACAGAAACAGAGTTGGCGTGTTCGTGAAGCTGTTGCTGCTAAACAGAGCATGAGATGACACAACGCCTTCTGTCACTAAAACAGAAATAATTGAGAGAAAAAAAAAATGAGCTGATGAATATTGGGCGGTAGGGGGGAGGGGGGTGGGGCGGAGGGGGGGAGGGGGGGGGAGCGGGTTGACAAAGGAAACGGTAAAAATAAAGAACTACAAATAAAAAAAAAGAAAAATACATAAAGGGAGATCAAAGAGACAACTGCAAACCAGAACAAGAAAATGAGGAAATATGTTTCCTCCACAACCGCAGCCCCCCCCCCCCCCCCCACACCCCCCTGCCAGACACCACCCTTCCACCCCCATCCTCTTTACTTATGTCGCATTGTGAGGGAGATTTCCGTTTTGATTTTTTGGCAGGACTAGAGAGCACACGAATGGTTCAAATTATAACCGTGGTTTTTTCTTTTCTTTTTTTTTTTTTTTTTGTTGTTTGTTTGTTTGTGTTTGGGTTTGTTTTTTTTGATAGACTCGTTAATTATGTTTTAATTTGACAGAATTCCGTGAAACATGGCACGGTCAAGTCAGCAGACTGGACGACAACCGAACCGATCTGAAGGTCCATGGTTCACTTCCAAAATGATTTCGAACGAGACGTGGATGCCAGAGACATCACCCTTACAGGCTGGAAAGACTTGGGTGTCAGCTATAAGCATTATCAAGGAGAAGCAGAAAAGAAGATGGCTTGAACATTACCCTGACTTCAACAAGAAGGATGCGTACTACCTACTGCCCAGACCAGACCAAGTGAGCATTGTGAGACTCAGGACAGGGCACTCCAGACTCAAACACCACATGCTCACAAGATTCCACATTGGCGAGTCTTCAGGGTGCCCATACGGTACAGCCCCAGTAACTGTGGAACACTTCACTGTCCCACACATAAAAAGCTAAGAGCAGAGACCTGGCCTGCCGATACATCGACGAGGGAGAAGGTCTATGGATCTCTGGAGGGTCTCCGCCGTACAGCAGCCTTTGTCAGTGTCTCTAGGGATCAAGTCTGAGAGTACGAAGAAGAAGAAGAAGAAGCAGAAGAAGAAGAAGAAGAAGAAGAAGAAGAAGAAGAAGAAGGATGCTGGCAGCAGTATGGAGACACAGGTTTTCAGGACTGGCAGCAGAGGGAGACAG
>CM065734.1:2800536-2835536 GCA_033310375.1 Conus canariensis
CCTACATTTCTCTCCCTTTTGGCTATCCTTCTCTCCCCTTTCCTACTGTTTCCTCTCTCTTTGCTACTGTTTCCTCACTCTTTCCTACTTTTTTCCCTCACTCTGTCCTACTGTTTCCTCACGCTTTGCTACTGTTTCCTCATTCTTTCCTACTGTTTCCTCACTCTTTGCTACTGTTTCCTCACTCTTTTCTACTGTTTCCTCACTCTTTGCTACTGTTTCCTCATTCTTTCCTACTGTTTCCTCACTCTTTGCTACTGTTTCCTCACTCTTTGCTACTGTTTCCTCACTCTTTGCTACTGTTTCCTCACTCTTTGCTACTGTTTCTTCTCTCTTTCCTACTGTTTCCTCTCTCTTTGCTACTATTTCCTCTCTCTTTCCTACTGTTTCCTTCCTACTGTTTCCTCACTCTTTCCTACTGTTTCCTTCCTACTGTTTCCTCTCTCTTTCCTACTGTTTCCTCTCTCTTTCCTACTGTTTCCTCTCTCCTTCCTACTGTTTCCTTCCTACTGTTTCCTCACTCTTTCCTACTGTTTCCTTCCTACTGTTTCCTCACTCTTTCCTACTGTTTCCTTCCTACTGTTTCCTCACTCTTTGCTACTGTTTCCTCACTCTTTGCTACTGTTTCCTCACTCTTTCCTACTGTTTCCTCACTCTTTCCTACTGTTTCCTCATCTCTTTCCTACTGTTTCCTCATCTTTCCTACTGTTTCCTCACTCTTTCCTACTGTTTCCTTCCTACTGTTTCCTCACTTTTCCTACTGTTTCCTCACTCTTTCCTACTGTTTCCTCACTCTTTCCTACTGTTTCCTCACTCTTTCCTACTGTTTCCTCACTCTTTCCTACTGTTTCCTTCCTACTGTTTCCTCACTCTTTCCTACTGTTTCCTCACTCTTTCCTACTGTTTCCTTCCTACTGTTTCCTCACTCTTTCCTGCTGTTTCCTTCCTACTGTTTCCTCACTCTTTCCTACTGTTTCCTCACTCTTTCCTACTGTTTCCTCACTCTTTCCTACTGTTTCCTCACTCTTTCCTACTGTTTCCTTCCTACTGTTTCCTCACTCTTTCCTACTGTTTCCTCACTCTTTCCTACTGTTTCCTCCCTCCTACTGTTTTCCTACTGTTTCCTCACTCTTTCCTACTGTTTCCTCACTCTTTCCTACTGTTTCCTTCCTACTGTTTCCTCACTCTTTCCTACTGTTCCTCCTCTTTCCTACTGTTTCCTCACTCTTTCCTACTGTTTCCTACTCTTTCTACTGTTTCCTCACTCTTTCCTACTGTTTTCCTCACTCTTTCCTACTGTTTCCTCACTCTTTCCTACTGTTTCCTACTTTTCCTACTGTTTCCTCACTCTTTCCTACTGTTTCCTCACTCTTTCCTACTGTTTCCTTCCTACTGTTTCCTCACTCTTTCCTTTTCCTTCCTACTGTTTCCTCACTCTTTCCTACTGTTTCCTCCTACTTTTCCTCACTCTTTCCTACTGTTTCCTTCCTACTGTTTCCCACTTTTCCTACTCTTTCCTACTGTTTTCCTCACTCTTTCCTACTGTTTCCTTCCTACGTTTCTCACTCTTTCCTACTGTTTCCTCACTCTTTCCTACTGTTTCCTCCTACTGTTTCCTCTCACTCTTTCCTACTGTTTCCTTCCTACTGTTTCCTCACTCTTTCCTACTGTTTCCTCACTCTTTCCTACTGTTTCTACCTTTCCTACTGTTTCCTCACTCTTTCCTACTGTTTCCTCACTCTTTCCTACTGTTTCCTCACTCTTTCCTACTGTTTCCTCACTCTTTCCTACTGTTTTCCTCACTCTTTCCTCTGTTTCCTTCTCACCTTTCCTACTGTTTCCTCACTCTTTGCTACTGTTTCCTTCCTACTGTTTCCTCACTCTTTCCTACTGTTTCCTCACTCTTTCCTACTGTTTCCTTCCTTGTTTCCCTCTCTTTGCTACTGTTTCCTTCCTACTGTTTCCTCACTCTTTCCTACTGTTTCCTTCCTACTGTTTCCTCACTCTTTGCTACTGTTTTCCTTCCTACTGTTTCCTCACTCTTTCTACTGTTTCCTACTTGTTTCTCACTCTTCCTACTGTTTCCTCACTCTTTCCTACTGTTTCCTCACTCTTTCCTACTGTTTCCTCACTCTTTCCTACTGTTTCCTTCCTACTGTTTCCTCACTCTTTCCTACTGTTTCCTTCCTACTGTTTCCTCACTCTTTCCTACTGTTTCCTCACTCTTTCCTACTGTTTCCTCACTCTTTCCTACTGTTTCCTTCCTACTGTTTCCTCACTCTTTCCTACTGTTTCCTTCCTACTGTTTCCTCACTCCTTTCCTACTGTTCTCTTCTCACTCTTTGCTACTGTTTTCCTCACTCTTTCCTACTGTTTCCTCACTCTTTCCTACTGTTTCCTCACTCTTTGCTACTGTTTCCTCACTCTTTTCTACTGTTTCCTCACTCTTTGCTACTGTTTCCTCACTCTTTGCTACTGTTTCCTATTCTTTCCTACTGTTTCCTCACTCTTTCTACTGTTTCCTCACTCTTTGCTACTGTTTCCTCACTCTTTCCTACTGTTTCCTCCTCTTTGCTACTGTTTCCTCTCTCTTTCCTACTGTTTCCTCACTCTTTGCTACTGTTTCCTCACTCTTTGTACTGTTTCCTCACTCTTTCTACTGTTTCCTTTCTCTTTCCTACTGTTTCCTCTCTCTTTCCTACTGTTTCCTCCTACGTTCCTCTCTCTTTCCTACTGTTTCCTTCCTACTGTTCCTCTCTCTTTCCTACTGTTTCCTTCCTACTGTTTCCTCACTCTTTCCTACTGTTTCCTTCCTACTGTTTCCTCACTCTTTCCTACTGTTTCCTTCCTACTGTTTCCTCACTCTTTCCTACTGTTTCCTCACTCTTTGCTACTGTTTCCTTCCTACTGTTTCCTCACTCTTTCGTACTGTTTCCTCACTCTTTCCTACTGTTTCCTTCCTACTGTTTCCTCACTCTTTCCTACTGTTTCCTCACTCTTTCCTACTGTTTCCTCACTCTTTCCTACTGTTTCCTTCCTACTGTTTCCTCACTCTTTCCTACTGTTTCCTCACTCTTTCCTACTGTTTCCTTCCTACTGTTTCCTCACTCTTTCCTACTGTTTCCTTCCTACTGTTTCCTCTCTCTTTCCTACTGTTTCCTTCCTACTGTTTCCTCACTCTTTGCTACTGTTTCCTTCCTACTGTTTCCTCACTCTTTCCTACTGTTTCCTTCCTACTGTTTCCTCTCTCTTTCCTACTGTTTCCTCACTCTTTTCTGCTTTTCTCTTTCTTTTCCTAACGTTATCTTCTTTGCCAACGTTTCTCTTTCCTTTACTATTTCCCCCTAAACCTTTCCTACTTATCTCTTCCCACTTTCTGATACACTTCTTCCCTTTCCGTCCCTTTCTATATCCCTCCTATTATTCCCTCCTATATCCCCTATTGTTCTTACTCTTTCCTACTGCACTGTCCTCTTTGATACAGTTCTCTCCCCTTTCCTACTTTTCCCCGTATCCTTTCCTGCTCTTCTCTCTGCTGTCCAACATTTCTCTGCCCATTCCTTCTTTTCTCATTCCCCCTTTTTTTTCTTTTCCTCTGTCTATCTCTTACTTACCTAATCTCTGAGTTACCAAACTTCAAACTGAACGTATTGTCTGTGTCAGATTTTCGGGAAGGATCGTCCAGTTACGGAATGACACGGAAAATGCCGAAGGAATACAGCCCGAAGAGAGATCACAGTCCTTCTTTGGATGAAGGCGACAGCTGAGAAGGTGACGTCAGGGCGTTTTGTGATGACGTGTCTGAGGACGTGTATTATGACGAGGCAAGAACAAACAAAAAGAAAATATTATTACCCAGCCGTCGTGATCACAGAAAAGAAACATAAACATGACCATGTATACCAAAGAGGTGTTGAAGATGGTGGTGGTTTGTTTATAGATGGAAGTAGTTTTAATCATGTCTGGCCGACCGAGCTTCTAGAGTTTGCGCGCGCACACACACATGCGCTCACACACAAACACACGCACACACGGAAGCACGAGCGCCCCCCTCCCCCCTCCCCCCACCCACCCACACACACACACACACACAACACACACACACACACACACACACGTACGCTTGCACGCACGCACGCACGCTCTAACGCACGCACGCGCGCATGCACGCACGAACGAATGAACGCACGCACGCACGCACGCGCACATTGACACACACACACACACACACGCGCGCGCGCGCGCGCGCGCGCGCAACAAACGAATGAACTTACGCACGCACGCACGCACGCGCACATTCACACACACACACACACCACACACACACCACACACCACGCACGCACGCACGCACGCACGCACGCACGCACGCGCGCGCGCGCACACACACACACACACACACACATTGAGAGAGAGAGAGAGAGAGAGAGAGAGAGAGAGAGAATTTTTTGCTGGGATGTTGTGTGTGTGTGTGTGTGTGTGTGTGTGTGTGTGTGTGTGTGTGTGTGTGTACGTGAGGGCGCATGGCATGTGTGTGTGTGTGTGTGTGTGTGTGTGTGTGTGTGTGTGTGTGTGCGTGCGTGTGTGTGTATGTATGTATATACGTGAGGGCGCATGGCATGTGTGTGTGTGTGTGTGTGTGTGTGTGTGTGTGTGTGTGTGTGTGTGTGTGTGTGTGTGCGTGCGTGCGTGCGTGCGTGTGTGTGTACGAATGTATATACGTGAGGGCGCATGGCATGTGTGTGTGTGTGTGTGTGTGTGTGTGTGTGTGTGTGTGTGTGTGTGTGTGTGTGTGTAAAATCCAGTTCCACCGTACTTTGTGTTAATCTCTTTAAACATGTTTAACTGGTTCATACTTTCCATTGCTGTTCTTCATAACATTACATGCTTGGATTTGTGTAACACTAAGGTGTAGCCTACGTTATATAAAGAGCGTATCATTGCTGGTGTTGCTGCTGCTGCTGCTGCTGCTGCTGCTGCTGCTATTGTTTTGCTTCTCATACCCTTACTGTTTTCCCATGTGTCCGTCCATTTGTACCGTTCATGGATCGTCCTTGCCAGATCAAGTTCCACATACACGTGTTTACAGTGGGCTGGCGTGTATTTGGAAGGGAGAAAGATGGACGGAGGATGGATTGTGGAGAACAAAGGTGTGTGTGTGGGGGGGGGGGGGGGGGGGGGAGGGGGGGGACGAAGAGTAGGCTATGGACGTTTGGAGGGAGGGGTTGGATAAGGGAATGCCAGGATATGATCATTTTGTGTTGTAACTTCTTTTTGATACTCACGCTCCTGTTCATCATCAGTTTGTTAATTTATTCATTTTGTTCATTTATGCAAAGTGAGGCGACTGCAGGCGGAAATCTAAACAAATTTTAATTTGAAAATTAAACGAGACTTACCTGGAAGTTAAAGGTTTATGGAGATTATTTCGAGGATGCTGTTGGGTAGAGGTATACATGTGGAGGACGAAACCGCGCGCGCGCCCCAGACTTCAGCTACGTGTGATCCCCGAGAACAAACTCGGAAGGGAGGGTTCAATGGAAGTACCTCGAGTTGCTGATGGGTGGGTACATGTAGGCCTATACCTCTATCCAACAGCATCCTCGAAGAAATCTCCATTAAACTTCAACTTCCAGGTAAGTCTTGTTTAATTTTCAAAATTGTTCCTCGTCTGCTGATTGGTCAGATGTATACATGTGGAGATTTTAGCGTCGGGGATCACACGTTTTTCCTTAACACGTCAGGCTCTGAAAGGCAATCAGCTCATCATGTGAGTTACTTCCCTTCCTTCTCTCAGCTCCAAAATATCACTGTTGTGTTCCTGTTCTAATTCTGAATCGTCTCCAGAAACTCGGGCAAATTTGGCGGGTCTGCGGCGCCGTCTTCGTCTGGAAGTTTCTCCTTAGGCCTAAGTAGTCCTGTTAGGGTCTCGAATTTTTTGTTCCAGCTCGCATCTAGCTCTTGAATCAGGCTTCTAAGTGATTCTGGGACTGTTGTGGGCCTGCTGCTGTCTGTGGGTTCTGAAAGACCTCCGACATGGCTACTGAAAGAGCCGCCGATGTGTGCTCAAAAGTTCAGCTTCTGAGAGAGCCGAGCACAAAGGATCTAGACTACCGGGTCGATCAGAAAGCCGACCAGTCTAAAATAATAAACTTTGGATTAATAATTTCTTAGATTGTTAAAATGTAATAATTCTACTGTGATTATACGTTTATAACTGACCTGAAAGGAATTATGAAAGTCCAAGAAATTATTCACGCTGGATAGTCACTGGGAAAACCACTTTCACGCATCCGTCTGCCACCGCGTTTTGGCATCAACTGAGGCGCGCGCACGGTTTCGTCCTCCACATGTATACGTCTGACCAATCAGCAGACGAGGAATAAATATAAATGTTAGCGCACCGCAAAAAAAAAAAAAAAAAAAAATAAATAAAGTGCACAAACGAATCACAAGACAAAACAAGACAATGTCCTTGTGATTCGTTCGTCTAGTTTTTTTTTTGTTGTTGTTTTTTTTTGCGGTGCGCTAACATTGATATTTAAAATTTGTTCATCTATGGTTCTTTGTCTACTCTGTGAATATCAGGTCCATGTAAATGCACGAGAGAGAGAGAGAGAGAGAGAGAGAGAGAGAGAGAGAGAGAGAGAGAGAGAGGGTTTATTCAGTTTAGTCTGCGGGCGCTACTGAAGGAGAGATCCATAGACAATGACACATTAACAACGAAAAAAAAAAAGTAAGAATACGTCAACATAATGTTACAGATTCCGAGTCTGATAACTGGAGAGTACAGCAATATATGTGATTCAGTATTAACATTCACATGCTTTAACTGCAATCGCATGCCTTTCGAATACCTATGTAAATACATGCTTTCATTCTTCAGTATACTGTTGTTACTATTTGCCATCAGTAGAGAGAGAGAGAGAGAGAGAGAGAGAGAGAGAGAGAGAGAGAGAGAGAGAGAGAGATGATGATGATGATGATGATGATGATAATCTTTATTTCCAACGGTAACAGATAAGCAAACACATGCTTTTTTTCATCCGGCCCTTGCCCCGCTAAAGGACGAGAGAGAGAAGAGAGAGAGAGAGAGAGAGAGAGAGAGAGAGAGAGAGAGAGAGAGAGGTGGATGGAGAGGAGGATAGGATGGAGAGTGAAGAAGAAATGGACTCTTGCTGTTTGCTTGTTCGCGATTGTTATTACTAAACGAAAATCTGCAACCTCATCGAAAGTTTCGCACATTTTCTTCTACATACTTATGTCCCTAATTCCATTACTCAAATCGTTTTCCATGAAATCAGCGTATATTTTATGTCTTGTCAGTCGATTGCCGATTTTCTTCAAAGTCTCCTTTAATGCAGCATGTTTATT
This sequence comes from Conus canariensis, assembly GCA_033310375.1. Taxonomy (NCBI): domain Eukaryota; kingdom Metazoa; phylum Mollusca; class Gastropoda; order Neogastropoda; family Conidae; genus Conus; species Conus canariensis. The sequence continues at coordinate 2,807,910 of CM065734.1, forward strand.
ATCTACATCTGTAACAATTTGGATCCAGAATTCAATCGCTGAATCTGGATCAGTAATATTGTATACAGTGAAAGTTCTGAGTTCGTTAAATCAAACAGAAAATGTTACTCGTTGAAGTTCGAGAAGCAACGATATGTTATGGTTTGGTGGCCTGGTTTCGGGATTTTTACTCTCTGTTTAGACCAGTTAACACACACTGGGTAATTTAATTCAATCCAATTCAATCAACTTTATGGTCCATCGGAAATTTTTCTTCTGCTCCACATTATTTCACAAGTACATAAGACATTACAAAAAGACATTATAAATCGTTATATAAAAGCCTGTGTCATTATACATCAACACTCACACACCCCCCCCCAACCCCCCCCCCCCCCCCCCCCCCCCCCCCACACACACACACACACACACACACACACACACACCACACACGCGCGCGCGCGCGCCCCCCTCCCCCCCCACACACACACACAAACACACACACACACAAAATACACACACATACACACACGCGCGCGCGCGCGCATACACACATGAAATAAACATTGAATCCATAAGACATAGAACATTACATTACATAAATTATGAAAACAATACATAAAAACACAAACTCATCCGCACCACTGCCCAAACACTAAAACACACACATGCGTACACACACCCCCACCCCACACACACACACCACACACACATACACATACGCATCACTAGAAGCGAAGACTGGTACGTAAGCTTTGAAATGTGATTTTCATATGAGACATAAATGTGACCAATGATTGTCTTGTAAGTTGGTGTAACTGGTGGGTGTTTTGATGATCTGATGTAAATCAAACAAGTTTATCGTTTGGATCTATTTGCTGTTTGATTTCATAAGATCTATATAGTTACCAAGTAGAATAATTTCTTTAGATTCTAAGGACACTGCCATCCGTCATAGTAACAAATTTATCGGCCCGGCTGATTCTTTCTTCTGGATTTCGATAGCAAAACCCGGTTCAAGTGGACCGTGATTTGTTCAGTGCGATGTGTATCCACACTACTTATATGCCATGCTGTGCTAGGTGGAAAAGTCTCTTAAAGTTGAGAGATTCACTGGTAATTTGTGATCTGTATCAATGAGAATTACATCTATTGTACAGTGCTTTGAGCTCCCTCTCAGAGAAAAAAAAAAGCACGCAACAAACATCCATTATTATAATTCTTATTTTCATCATCATTACCATCATTATAAATGAAAGGCTCATGAAATCAAACTCGAATAAAGCAAACACTATATGAAATAGATAACAAATAACACTGCACTTACTTTCTTTTAAATGCAAGTCTGATTTCAAGACAACATATAGTCTTTGCAGTTTCCGTTAATAGTCTTTTTCAGACTGTGAACGAATTTGATTAAATGGCATGATGGCAAAAGTTATTTGACACAAGTGTTATTAAACACACACATACACAACACAACACAACACAACACAACACACACACCACACACACACACACACACACAGAGATGAAATAAACAAAACAAGATGCAAAGCATATAAACCTACTCCCAGTTTATCTTGAATACGCGTGTACATGTCAAGAGCATGTTTACTATGAAAATACCTTTGATGATCTACCAGTCAGTTATTATCCAAAGCATTTTCAAAATCCGTCAAATACAGTACTTTCATAGATATTTGTCAAATAAAAAAACGTCACAATCAAACATGCATCATAATGTATTTTGTCACTGAGATATTCCATAAAGAAGAAAAACCGTTTTGGGCCGTTATGGCCGTTAGTAACGGCTATTCTGGTAGAAAAAAAAAAAAAAAAAAAAAAAAAAAAAACCCAACCATCGGGCATCATCCGTGACCCATAATGAACATACCTACAAATTTTCAGAAAAATCGGCCCAGAAGTTTTGTCTGGAGCGAGTGGAACACATTTTGACCACGGACAGACACACAGACAGACAGACACACAGACAGACAGACACACAGACAGCATTTCTTCGTTCCCATTGTAAAGTACTCCCTGTTCTATAAGAACTGGGAGTACAAAAAGGAAAGGGGGTCGGAGGGTTGTAAATAAGCATAATTGTACCATAACCGTCGAGTCTGTGTAGTTCATTTGCATGAAATTGGCTGCAGTGAAACAATTTGAAAGAAGACAAGAGAAATGCACATTAATCTACAACAGTCAATGAAATGTACTTTCTTTTATATGATTTCATAATTTTGCAAATACCAGATTTACCAAGGTCTACATCACTTCAGTTTGCTTGGCTGTTTGTTATAATTATGAATATGCTTTTAACAGCTATTTCCTATAGATAATTATGGAAACACTGACATCTTAACATGTTGTCAGGTCAGCAACATGCTTACCTATTGATCACCTTTTAGCAGACGAAATGTTTTGTTCCAGAGTTACCTTCCCTCTTTCCTCTTTTGATGGATGAATCCTGATTAGTTTGTGTCAAAATCTTTAAAATGCAGAGGCCTCAGAACCTATAAAACCATAACGTAAACATCACTGAAGTAACACAAATTGATATTTTGTGTTCAGTACAACAGTATCAGATCAGAAAACCCATACTTTTTTCTAAACTGATATTTTGTATACTTGAGACTTAGACGCCATTTTCAATCCCTGCCAGTTGAACCTTGAATATTTCTTGATTTCACACAAAAACATGAGAAAAACTGTAGAATCCAAAATTGTATGTCAAGTTATAAGCTCTATTTCATGTATTGCATGTTTGGATATTTTCTGTACTGGCTTGCTACCATACAAAATGACTGACAATGCCAACCTAACCTTGAAGAGTCACCTTCTTTGTGTCTCTCTTTGTCAATGTTGGAGACTGTGACTAGATCATCATTCTATAAAATTCAGACTTTTCGATTTAAAGCATGTTAACGATTCCATTTTAATGATAAGCACAAACGAATTATTAGTATTGTTCGGGTAGTCCATTTCTATACAATATTTTCTGATTGAAAACTGGATCTAAAAGTCATGTCGGTAGCCGGACGAGGAGGAAAGCCAATTGTATTTTGTGTGAATTGTCAAAGACAAAGTTCTCTGCTCAGACGCAGTTTGGGATGATCAAATTCATAGGTATGAAAAGTGTAGAATGCCTGCTGTTCATTTATTATTCTAGCATTTCATGCTGTTTGCTATTCATTATCACAATGAGGAAAACGACGGTAGAAACCTATTGAAAGTGAGTTCATGCTCTACCTATAATCACAAATAGTTTAATACAACAAAAGAACTATCAGAAATCCCATACTGCTTTTTATTCCTTGGGTTCTGAGGTTTCCATCAACACTTGATATCTTTGAATACTTTGGATGGCAAGCCAGCCAGCACAGTAGCAGCAACAGAAAGCATGACTTTGTGGCAGTTCCAGCCTTGCTAGGCCTATTTTGTCTTTGCCACTGACTTGCTGGCTTTGCAGTTTGGTTTTCTGCTATACAGTAAGTGCTGTTAGCCTAAGATGTTGGATGTCTGTGTGACTCTGGAAGCTGAAAGTTAGAGACTCCTCTTTTTCTCCCTCTGCATTTTACGAGACTGGCTGTGGTCCCTACCTTCATGAACATACCGTCATCTGCCTGCCTGCTCTCTCTACCACTTCACACCATCATACATAACATCAAATTCATCAACAAGTTCACTAAAATTGCATTCAGTTCACAGTTTTTTTTTTTCGTTCTTTTTTGTTTTGATGCTTTTGATTCTGACCATGTCATGTCTGTGTCGAAAATGTGTTCTCTCATATTTAGTAATACACTTGGTCTCATAAGATTAAGGGGTACTTTTTCTTTCAGAATAAATTTGTCCCTGCAGTGTTCCATTATGTACATACAATTCATAATGACAGCCGGCCAGGCCTGGACATGGCATGTTCCTGTATGCTTGATCGAACATGATTTTTGAAATAAATCCCTTAAATCATCACCAACGTAGGCAAGATGCTTTGTGTACATTTTACAAACATTAAAAAGGAGAAATAATCCTGTTTCTGGTGTGTGTGTGTGTGTGTGTGTGTGTGTGTGTGTGTGTGTGTGTGTGTGTGTGTGTGTGTGTGTGTAAGCTATTCTGACCATCTGTAGTCCGCCCCCCCCCCCCCCCCTTCCATGGTCTTACGGGATATCATTCTATCCATAGTATGCAAAATGCTGATGGCCAAATGTGATGATAATACCACACATGTTGATTGCACAAACGATATGTACAGTATATCCAATGTAGCAACCTACATCTCTATATGATGTAGGCCTAACCATTTTGTTTATAATCAACTTAATCTCTGTATAACATGTCCTGTGCTGTTTGTAGCAACCCACATCTGCATATATTTACGTGCTATTTGTAATATTCTGCGAACGACTCTGGCAAGCCAAGACAATACCTGGCACTATACATGGGTCTGTCACCGTGCCAGTCCCTCTGTCCACGATGACGTCCACTTCGGACTGGACACATGTGAAAGGTGGGAATCTTAGTTTCTGAATACACCCATTTCTGCTAGTAATAACCGTATACACAATTTTGTCAAGAATCTATAAAATGTATTTGTAATAATAATAATGATAATGATTATGATAAGGACAATTTCTATAGCGCCCATCCTACCAACGTAGGCTATAGGGCGCTTTACAAGTTTTGAACAATTCCAAATCTAAAAAATATAAGCAGAAACACACACACACACACACACACACACACACACACACACACACAACACACACAGAGGAACATAATGTTGCATACATAAACACACTATATGACACAGTAAACTGCTCATTTGTACACGAGCAAAACGTGCAAGTGACATGTAGTAATTTAGTAATATTTCAGGTGGTATCCTGCAACTGGCGTTTGAACAGATACGTTGTAAGTGCAGACTTGAAAGTCGGGAAGGAGGGAAAAAGAGGGTTTCCTCTCATTCCTTCTCATGACATCACCACACGGATCAGGATGACAATACCCCAGAGTAAAACTCTCAAACAATGCGTTTCAGCACGATAAAGCATATTACCTTGGTCAGGGAGACAACTCTTGCTTGCTTAAGATTGAAAGGGGTTGGTATAATGATGTACCTTGGCCGTGAGTTAGTCCTGTTACCATTCGAACGAGGTTTCCTTCATAAGAGGCCTCTGTACTGGAGGAACTCTGACATTTCTCACATCACTGGATAGTAAAAACATGTATTTCCACAGATGCCTAGCCAGTATAAAGTTTGAAACATCCTGTCTTTTTTTTGTCTTGGTTTCTTCTAAGTGTCCAGATTCCATGTACTTGCTATGACCATCATGCGACGCTTCTTCGGCATACAGACGTAGGTGATCTCCTCCTTGGGTCCTTCATGTTTTCTTATGGGCACTCCCTTCCTTCCTTTCGAATGTACTGGACGCTTCCATACTTTGTGGTCTAAAGCCTCCTACCCCTGCACTCGTCACTGGCACGCTGACAGTTGTTGTTATGACGCTCAGCTGACCTGGCAGGAGTGAGGCTAAGGACATACTCTTCGACATGCAACGGTCGGTCGCCTTCTGTTCTACGTCGGCGCTGGGCTGGGGTTTGAATCGCTTCCACCAGAGATTGATCGGCACAGACCGGCACTCTTCAGCACGCTGATTAACTTTGATGTTTAACAACATTGCCGATGGGTAACATCATGGACCCGGCTGACCATTACTGAAGTGTCAATTCTTCGTTGATTAAACATTGCCATCGTTTGTATGAAGATAGAAGACCTGAAAAGATCCATGTATTCCAAATTACAACCCGAAACGTTTTAGCTCGGTACCATATGCGTCATTCCCTACAACAGCATCACAGCAAGAAACACAGTTCATCCATTCGAATACAACGGAATAGCATTCGAATCCACTCTAGTTGCCTAACCCAATATGCATTTTTTTTACAGAATGTTGTCCAAAGCAACGCAGTTGCTTGGTTTTCAGAGTAAAGACAGTATGTGCCTTTAACGTTCCACAATACTTGCATATAGATCCCCAACAAGTGCACCCTGTCAAATGTCAAGCAAATCTGTCCGGGATTCTAGCCATTTCAAGAATTTCGCTTCTTTAGAATTCCTTCGTTTTTCTGCCCAAGTGTTTAAGGTATACACAAAAGGGTTAATAGCGGAATTCAAAGGTAATACAAAGATAACTAGGGCCACGTTCGTTCCTCCAGGAACAGGAATATCAGCCAGCGCCAGAATCCCACACAGTCCGACGGGAAACCAGCACAAGAAATCTGTCACTGCCACTGTGATCAGCCGACGAGCTATGGTCGTGTCTCGTGACACTTTTGAAGTCATTACTTTGAGGCTGTTGTTTTGCACTGATCTGTAAATAAGAAACTGACCAACTGAAATCATCAAGAAAAGAAAAAATTGAAAGCGATCATAACAGTGAAAGAATAAACTCTTCCCTCATGGTACCGTCTGGTCACAGGCAAGGGAATGCAGATTCCTACCTGACTGTAAAACTGCCAGCGGGCTGTTTGTGGGAGTAAAGGCAACAGGGTAAGACACCAGCCCATCAGCCAGGTCAACAAACAAGTCACTGCTGCTGATGTTCTCTCAAAACGCTGCGTGCTGAATGGGAAGCGAAGAACTATGAACCGATCCAGTGTGATGAGCCAGATGATGAGAGCTGACACCTCGCTGGACAGGAAAGACAGAACACCGGCCACTTTACAAGCCACACTATGTTTCCACGTGTCATCATAGTGCAGATATCTGCCACGAAACTTTTGGTCAGCCACGCCAAGAATGGCTATGTACATACCCATGAGAAAATCAGCTATGGTGAGATTGGAGACGAACAGGCTAAAACCACTGGAAGACGTCGAACTATGCGAACAAAACCGTGCACAGAAACAGAAGGCGTTACCAGTCAAGGAAAGACAGCAGATCAGCCACAGAAACCCGCGGTACGTCCATGACTGCAATAAGTCTTCACACGATGAAATCTCATCTTTTGGTGCAATGCAGGAAACATCATCATGTTTAGGGAGAAATTCTTCGCAGCATAGTTCATAGTTTTGTGCTGAGATAACTCGTAGGTGTAAATTGTCTTTGAATATGTCACCTGGAAACGTTTTCACAGAACTCCCATGCATGTACAGATGAGTTAACTGACGTGTGAAGTGGAACCCCCCAGAAGTAACGGTATGAACTGTGGTAAAAGTGACATTCAGCACCTGCAAATGAGGACAGTGCACAAATACACTGGTGTCTAGCAGGGTCAGTGAGGTGTAGGACAGATCTATCGCTGGCAGTGCTGTTTCTGGCATGCCAGATGAGCGATCAGTGTGGAGTGAGAGGAGAGGATTGTTGGACAAAGAAAGGGTCTGCAAATGTTCCAGACTAAAGAATGAAGACATGTTCACGTGATGCATCTGTTGCTGCCAACATCCAGAAACTTCAAATTGCTCAGCTTCACAATTCAAGGAACACTGGGCAAGGATCAGATGGATCAGGTAGAAATTATCTTTCACATCAGACAGCGACATTCCCGAACCTGTGACATCCAAGAAACGGAGCTGTGGACACATTTTTGCAGAGAAGGGTTGGAGACATTTAAATGAGTGTCCGTGGCATAGACAGTGCGAGGGACAGCTCACATCACATGATAATTCATCATCACGGCTTGGGCAGTGTGGCCAACCATCACACAGGTGGTCACTGTGTACACATATCGAAGACGCCCTGCATCTGAAGAATCCTGGACATATCATTTCCTCACAGCCTCTTTCATCCTGGTGCTCATGACAGTCAGACATGCCATTGCACCTCGTGTAGACTGGCACACAGTCATGGAACCAGTCCGGACAGCGATAATGGCTGGACAGGATTCGTTAGAGTGCATCAGGGATAGAGTAAAAGCTGTGATGCCGTCAAAATCGATAAGAGCAGGGTATGACATTTCTCTCCGGTATTTAAAAACCAATCTGAAATGGACACAGTTCCTCTCGTCTGACTCGTCCTGGCAGTGGAACATTCTGTCACACACGTTGTCATAGAAAATACACTGACCATTGGCACAGGTGAAGTTACTGGAAGCACAATCCGAATGACGACAGAAAGATTCGTCACTGTGATCTGGGCAGTCTGTAACGAAATCACATGCTAGACTGTAGGACAGGACTGTGTCGCCATCATCACATGTAAAGGTGGGAACTAATGTATCATCATCTAAGCCATGAGTAATAGTTTGAATGTGCGGTAAGGCATTAACAAAACGGCACGGCGATGAATACTTTGGAGAGCACACAATAAACTGGAGCGAACCACACAAGAAAAAGAGATGCGTTACCTGACCACCATGGCATATCGTCAACCCTGCATGCAACAGAAACTGTGGTGTATCCAGTAATATAGTTTCAGGAAGATTCTCCTCTAACCTACTTGTGTTTTTCTTGATTTCACATACTACCCCCAGAAAGCGTGTCTCAGCATTTAACCAACAGCTCACCAGTTCGTCTACGTCCCACTTTGCAATGCTGCACAACTTATGTTCGTCTGAAGGGTAGCTGTCTTTTATAGGTTCAGGAATACCACGATAGAGGACTATATTCCCTTCAGTGGTGACTTCAGTTCTGTACAAGGTCGGTACTCTAGGATCACCAAAGCGGTAGCCAATCCAAAACGCACCTACAATAGAATGTCCTGTGAGATTCGTGAGCATGTCACGCCATTGAGTGACGCAACGAGGAAGCCCTGGTACACCTCCCACGGCATGACAATATCTGTTAACTCGTAGGTTTCCATCTGCTTCATTAGGGTCATAGTTCTGCAAAGTGTGCACAAATTTGTAGCAACGCTCACAGACTGCCACTGAGCCAGGACAGTCTGAGCTGGCGTATGGACACTCCTCTACTTCGCCCTGCCCGTCTTCACATTCTGTTTTCACATTACACAGCAGATGCTGAAGAAAATGGTTCTCTACAGAACAGTTGTACAGTCCACTGGCAAGCATTTGTGGACGATGGCTCTCACCATGAAAAGAAAACAAGACTTGAAAACAGCTTGCATTACTGCTGTCAAACTTGAAATTTAAAAGTATCACGGAAACTTCAATACGGAGCCTTGCAAACCCTATAAATACGAGCTTCACTCAACTCAAACAATAGACCACGAAACACCCTTGTTCTGGAGCCATTGATGAAGTACGCATTTACCCTGGAACGAATAATACTGTTGATATCCACCACCCGGGAGCTGATCATTATTGACCATCTTGGGGGAATTGTAAGAGTCCAGCTGAACCTGTTCGGCTCACTGCACCCCGCGGCTATGTAACCGGTGAACAGTGACGTCAGCACGATCCCTGATTGGTTTATAATCTGGCTGAAGAAGGATCTGTCTCCAATTGCTGCAGTATGAATGCCTTTGGCGGTGATGCTATGGTTGTCGCTGATATCTGAAAACGATACCGTCCGAAACACAAGGCATACAGAGACATTAGTTTATACACGCAATCTTATCAAGCTAACAAGTAGATCTTGAGTACACACTGAGTAAAATGGGCCCAACCGACAGGCCTTAAATAGTTCCCGATACCCACCAACACTGCATTTGATTTCAAATCTTGTTCTGTCAAACTGTACTGGGTCTCTATTAAAAATAAAAACAAGAGAGAAAAAGACAAAAGAATCGCCTTGTCTAAGAAAGTAAACCACTGAGGCCCGACTTTATTGACGAAATGGCATCAGTGTCTAGCAGTATGTCTAGTCTCCCAGATGAGCTGCAAGTCTCTGGCAAAAGTGTAGGTAAACGTAGTAAAACTGTTGAAGAGATACACGGGGACAAACATCAGTTGTCGAAACATCATGGGATCATTTACAATGTCAGCCCTCTGTCAGCGCCTTTTGTACAGTCAGCCCTCTGTCATTTGTACAATCAGCCCTCTGTCAGGTTCATTTGTACAGTCAGGCCTCTGTCAGGTTCATTTGTACAGTCAGCCCTCTGTCAGGTTCATTTGTACAGTCAATCCTCTGTCAGGTTCATTTGTACAGTCAGCCCTCTGTCAGGTTCATTTGTACAGTCAGCCCTCTGTCAGGTTCATTTGTACAGTCAGCCCTCTGTCAGGTTCATTTGTACAGTCAATCCTCTGTCAGGTTCATTTGTACAGTCAGCTCTCTGTCAGGTTCATTTGTATAGTCAGCTCTCTGTCAGGTTCATTTGTGCAGTCAGGCCTCTGTCAGGTTGATTTGTACAGTCAGGCCTCTGTCAGGTTCATTTGTACAGTCAACCCTCTGTCAGGTTCATTTGTACAGTCAACCCTCTGTCAGGTTCATTTGTACAGTCAACCCTCTGTCAGGTTCATTTGTACAGTCAGCTCTTTTGTACAGTCAGGCCTCTGTCAGGTTCATTTGTACAGTCAGGCCTCTGTCAGGTTCATTTGTACAGTCAGGCCTCTGTCAGGTTCATTTGTACAGTCAGGCCTCTGTCAGGTTCATTTGTACAGTCAATCCTCTGTCAGGTTCATTTGTACAGTCAGCTCTCTGTCAGGTTCATTTGTATAGTCAGCTCTCTGTCAGGTTCATTTGTGCAGTCAGGCCTCTGTCAGGTTGATTTGTACAGTCAGGCCTCTGTCAGGTTCATTTGTACAGTCAACCCTCTGTCAGGTTCATTTGTACAGTCAACCCTCTGTCAGGTTCATTTGTACAGTCAACCCTCTGTCAGGTTCATTTGTACAGTCAGCTCTTTTGTACAGTCAGGCCTCTGTCAGGTTCATTTGTACAGTCAGGCCTCTGTCAGGTTCATTTGTACAGTCAGGCCTCTGTCAGGTTCATTTGTACAGTCAGGCCTCTGTCAGGTTCATTTGTACAGTCAGGCCTCTGTCAGATTCATTTGTACAGTCAGGCCTCTGTCAGGTTCATTTGTACAGTCAGGCCTCTGTCAGGTTCATTTGTACCTTCTCACTCTCTCACTCCTTGTCTTGCAAACGGCAATCAGAATTACCAGTCTACACCACTTTTCAACCTCTATCGCCACCCCTCAAACCCCTTCTCCTCTCACACTTTTTCCCTAAGTCTGTCTGCCTCATGTTTGATGTAAATCAACACTGTGATAGGCGCGCAGCTCTGGCAACAACGGGACAGAGAATTTTGACGTAAGTGTAGAGCAAGCCATGACAATAAACTCTGCGCCTGTCTTCCCTTCCCGTATTTGATCCTGTAACGACCCATCATGGCGGGGGAAGGATTCTGTCATCCCTCCCCTGTGCTTCAGAGAGGCCGCCGACCTTCCCGTCTCCCTCTCCTTCCCTACTCTTGGGAGAGGCGGCAAGATGTCCATGTCTACACATGCCTCACAGGTGCGGTCACTGTAGTGCGTTCATTCGCATAAAGGCTCAAAATACCTCCAACATCTGACAGATTGTCTTCTCGAATCGTCTGCACGACCTGCAGGTGGTGGGGGGATGACTGTCCCATTCCAGATCCCCCCCCTCCCCTCCATTTTGATTACTAACAACTGCCCCCCCCCCCTTCCCCCGCTCCTCTTTTCTATAATGATACTACTGGCTGTTTTTTTTTTCTCTGGCAGTTTGTCAATCAGATAGACTTCAGAAACCGCATGTGTAGCTTAGCGCACAAAAATGGGAACTCAAGCCTCCACACGGGGGCCGGGATAGTTCAGTTGGTAGAGCGCCGGATTCGTGATCCTGGGGTTGCGGGTTCGAATTTCGGTACAGGGGGATTTTTCCCTCGGAGTTAACATTGGTTCTGACTCCATTCCCCATACAGGCCTTCGAATGAAACTATAAACCGAGGTCCCGTGTGTGAACGCACGCACAACATCTTGCACACACATAAAATCCCATCACCAACTTTCGGAAGAGAAGGCGAGATTGGCCGTTGGTATGGATGACACGTTACACATAGCATGCACCTTCCACGAAGATGGAGCATGGTTGCCTTAATGGCGGGATAAAAAACGGTCATACACACAAAACTCCACTACCTGTCTATACAGGCAGTGTCTGCAGGAGTATCAGCCTGCGTACGCAGAAAGAAAGAAAGAAAGCCTTCTCACGTCACTGCTTCGCCAAAGGCTGAAAGACTTATCACATTTAGTGACACACACGTGTGTATGGCAGATAAAGGAACGTTCATCTCTCCTACTCTGAGACCCTGTGTGAGCTGTCACTGACCATCCCAGAAGAACTGTAAGTTGAAACTAAGTTTCCAGTCTAAGTCATGAGACTTGGCATTGCTTGTATGTATGACACATGTTTTAACAGTATAACTTAATTACTTGTGACATCTTTCTGATTTGACTGAAGTTCTATTGATTAGTATATTTTACTCTTGTATACACAAGTAAAGTTGGTGTGTGAAAGTTAAGTATTCATTGTTCATACAGTATTTCATGTGTGAATTCATTTCAAATTCTGTTTATCACTCGGAGCTACAAGCACTTTTAAGTGCACAAGCCTTTGGAAAATTATTCCTGAGCCACTCTTGACTATTTTTTAAACAGTCTCGAGAAAAATGAAAAATTTCTTCGATGACTAGTACCAGAAAGATGCTCCTTGCATCACTAGTTATAAGGTGGAGGAGAAATTCTAATACACAAACTACTCTTTATCTCTAATAGAGAAAACACTCATTCCCCTAAAGAACCACACCTGCGTACCTAAAGCTCGTCACAGACTGGATTATGAAGAAAACAACAGATGGCAAAAGCACCAGCATCTAGTGAACCTCCATCAAACATCTGGAATGCTGGTTATTCCATCTGGTTGAGGAAGCAGAGAAAACAGGCATGAAAATTAAAGTCAAGAAAATTGAAGTAATGTAGATAAAAGAAACAAACACAGCCAGACCCCTTTTAACTCAAATAAATGACAACATCAAATAAGTGGAGAAATTTGTCGACCTGAGCTGTATCCTGAACAAAGATGACGGGGTAGACCAAGATATCAGAAACTGAACAAGTCTGGAGTGATCTACCAAATAGACTATCGTGACTGTGAAGAGAACTATGTCGGGGAAACTGAGAGAAACCTTTGAAAACGCTTGACAGAACACAAAAGGGAATCATCACCAGTAGGCGCCCACCTACATGCCCAGCAACATCAGTTCGAATATGACAACATCAGCGTTCTCGACCGTGACAATAGATAGTTTCAGCGTGGGGTGATGGAGGCTATCCATATTGCTGCCAACAACCCCACACTCAACCGGGACTGGGGTAGACACACCTTGCCATTGGTGTACAACACCCTCGTTGTTCAGTCACATGACCAGGGTTCGACCCGTGGTCGTGTGCACTGAACTCCAGTTCACTCAGTAGCAACACCACCGCCGATGAAGACGGACGGAGTCTGTTGAAAGCTCCAAGTAAGTGGTTATTTCCCAGCTGAGTGACCTGTCTAAATCCGGTAGTCGTTAAGATATCAGAAGGTGCATCAACAAGGCAAGGCATACTTCTAACACCCTGTGACTCAGCCTGTGGCCTTTCACACTCCTGTCACTCCAGAACAATAAGAGAATTTTCAACTCAGGTGTGAAGTCAGGTGGTCTGTTACCTGGTTCAAGTCTCAAAGAACAACAAAGTCTAGCACCAACAATCTTAGTGCATTTATCAGCAAGTGGCTCTGGTGTGTCCTCAACATCAAGATGGCCGGAGGTCATTTCCAACAAAACCATGTGGGAGAGAACTGAACAGTACAACCACACGAACAAAGGAAAGGAAATGGGGCTGGATTGACCACACACTACGATAGCCTCCTGCTAAATGAAAGGATTCAACTAACGTCATAAGACAGGCACTCGAATGGAACCGACGAGGAAAGTAGAGCAACCTCGACAGACTGTGTGCCTGTGCATGAACTATAAAGCTGACAGCCGGAATGACCTGGGGCCCAGATGTAGTCATGAATAGGACAGACCCAGCTGACGGCATCAGCACAATCCATTTGGAAAATAAGATCAGTGCGCGTGCGAATGTACGTATGTGAGTATGTATGTATGTATGTTTATATGTATGTATATGTGTATATTTGCATATATAAACAAATGTTTGGTAAAGCAGGATTGCCTAGCATCCATACCATCAGTTTACCCAGAACACTCTTCGATGGTGAGCTGCAAGAAGAAATGAGTTCCCATGGAGGTCAGAAGAACCACTTCATAGACATTCTCAGAACATCCACAAAAGCGTTTAACATCAACACTGACATATGGGAACAAACTGCTGTGGTTCGAGCTAAATGGCGTAACTACTCTATCTAGAGAGGTGCCAGTTAATAAGAATACAGGTGGACAGCTGCAGCTGCGCAAAAAAAAAACCCCGCAAGAACAGCCCATGCCAGCAATCAAGAGCACGTCTCCCACATTCCCTGTCCAATCTGTCACCGCACATTCCATGAATGTATCAGCTTGATCAGCGACCTGTGTACTCTGAAATCGTCTCACCGCCATCAACTCGAGGATGACTGAAGTGGACCACGTCGACAAGACGGACGAACAACACATGCATGTATGTACATACGTACGTATGTGCATATGTCCGCATGTATGTACGTATGTATGTACGTTTGTAGGTATGTATATGTATATGTACATATATATATATATATATATATATATATATATATATATATTATATATTTCTTCAATCTAAGACATGAGAGCAAGCTTTGTTTATAATTGAATATATATATATATATATATGTATATGTATATGTGTATGTCTGTTTGTATGTCTCTGTGTATGTCTGTCTGTATGACTGTATGTATGTATGTGTGTGCGCGTGTGTGTGCCTATATATGTATGTATGTGTATTCATGCATGTATCTATGTACGTATGTATGTATGTATGTATGTATGTACGTATGTATGTATGTACGTATGTATGTACGTATGTACGTATGCATGTATGTGCGTCTGTGTCCACATGTGTATGTATGTGAGCAGGCGCTTGATCACTGATCGCTCACTGTGTCAATGGCACAACACAGTGGGTCCCGAGTTGTCCGAGGCCAAGCAGGAGAGGAGGGGGGCTGAGAGGCGATGGCGTGCCACGTGACTGACTGTGCACAGGGAAATATATCAAACTGCGAGAAATCATGTTACTGACATTGTTCATCAAGCAAAAACTTTGTTCTATTCTTCAAAGATATTGGCCTGTAATACGGCCAAGCAACTATTTAATGTCACAAATAGTCTCCTAGGCAAAGTCAGCTACTCCCCCCTTCCCACCATCTTCCAAACTCAAGAGGTCCCTCAGAAATTCTTAGAGTTTTTCAATGGAAAAATTGACACTATCCGTGAAAAGCTAGATTCTACTGCACCTGTACATCCTCTGAATGACAAAGTTTACTGTGGACCTCCTTTGGCTTGTTTTAGTCCTGTTAGTCAAGACTATGTCAAAAAACTTTGTTTGCGATGCAGCCCTAAATCATGTGAACTTGATGCCATTCCCACTAACTTGCTCTTTCAGTGCATTGATGATGTCCTACCCCATCTTACTCATGTTATCAATACCTCTTTATCCTCTGGTCACGTTCCTGAAATCTTCCGGTCCGCAGTGGTACGTCCATTGATCAAGAAACCTTCATTAGATAAAAATGTTTTAAAGAATTATCGGCCTGTATCAGATTTGTCATTTCTATCAAAATTATTGGAGAAGATCGTTTTGGAACAAATTCTAGAACATCTCGAAAAGAATCACCTTTTGAATCCTCATCAATCTGCTTACAGACAAGGCCATAGTTGTGAGACAGCACTCCTCCGTATAATCAATGACCTCTGCGGGCTTGACGATGGGAACGTTTCCTTATTAGCGATGTTAGACATCTTTGCAGCATTTGACACGATCGATCATAATATTTTTTTCTCACGGCTTCAAACTTCCTTTGGATTCAAAGACACAGCTCTCGACTGGATTATCTCTTACTTGACTGGACGGACTCAGACAGTGTGTGTACAGAGAAGATACTCAGACAGTTCTCCTCTTAGGTACGGTGTGCCTCAGGGTTCTGTACTTGGGCCAGTCCTTTTTGTGCTGTATGCTAGTCCTGTGTCTGACGTCATCAGTGGTCACGCCATGTCGCATGAGAGCTTTGCTGACGATACTCAGCTTCATCAGTCGGCTCCCATTGCTGAAACTGACTCACTGATTTCTCGGATGCGGGGCTGCATTGCAGACCTGAAGGACTGGATGACAACCAACAAACTACAACTAAACGACGACAAGACGGAACTCATGTTCGTGACAAAACAGCCTAACCATCCTTCTCTGCCTTCAACTGTCACTATCAATGACTGTGCTGTCTCTGTCTCCACCACTGTCCGCAGTCTAGGGGTCATACTTGACCAATCCCTCTCCTTTGAGAAACAGGTTTCAAATATTTGCAAGATTGCCTATTTAGAACTAAGAAGAATCAGCTCTGTACGTCACCTTCTCTCTACAGATGCTACAGAAACTCTCATTTGTGCATTTGTCTTATCTAGAATAGATTACTGCAACTCACTTTTGGCCGGCCTTCCAAAATACCTGATAGAAAGATTACAGCGAATCCAAAATCATGCAGCCCGAGTCGTCTGTAGAGCAAGAAAACATGCTCACATTTCGCCTCTCCTCCACTCTCTTCACTGGCTATCTGTCTCAAACCGTATCTCGTACAAAATCTCAACTCTCACTTTCTCTGCTCTCTTTGAAAATGGACCTTCTTATCTCTCAGATCTCCTTAAAATCTACACCCCCTCTCGACAACTACGCTCCTGTGCTGACGACCGCCTTCTGCGAATGACTCGCTTCAGGACTACTACTGGTGAAAGATCTTTCTCTTTTCAAGCTCCAGCGACGTGGAACAGACTGCCAGACTGTCTCAGACATTCAGATTCTATCTCTTCTTTCAAGTCTAAACTTAAAACCCATCTATTTTCTCATAATTAGTCAATGCTGTGGGGAGAGGGGGGGGGGGGGTACAACCTAACTCATAGCCGTCTGGGCCTTTTCAAATGTAGCGTATGTGTATGTTCTCTATTATATGTATTTGTTGTATGATTGAACGTTATAGGATTAAGTTTTTGTAGTGATATTTGAAAAATAAGTGAATGTCACATTGGTAGGATTAGGATTTGTTAGTTATTGTAGTAATAGTATTTGTAGTTGGGTGTAAGGTGTATTATTGTATATGAGAAGGGTGCATGTAGTATGACTTTGTAAAGCGCTTAGAGAAATTCGTTTGATTAAGTGCTATATAAGAAATCATTATTATTATTATTATTATAAATGCGTGTATATATATATATATATATATATATATGTGTGTGTGTGTGTGTGTGTGTGTGTGTGTGTGTGTGTGTGTGTGTGTGTGTTTTCCGATTGCATTTTAAACGTGTGCCATTTGCAGCGATAATCTTAGTCCATCGTATATTTTACTTTATCTTTGTGGACTGCAAAAGTCTCGCCCTTAACGCTTTCACTAATCTCTTTTCTTTTGCTTTCTGATGTCTATATGTGACTGAATTCCACATCAACATAATCGGATTGAGGGCAGAGTTGATGGGCAACACAAACACCACCATAGTTTCATGGATTAGGAGCGACACACCAGCATCAAATGCCGTCCACATCATAACCAGACCTAACAACAACCAGCTAGCAGCATTGGTCACAGCAATGATACCCATTAGGTGAGCTGAAGAACAAGCCGATTTCTTTATCGGGTCCAGTAACAGTTGACACTTTGGCAGGTGTTTGAATATAATGATTTGGCCGGCCACGATCATTACACCTAGGCTGAAGTTGCAAAATTCAACGACTTTGAACCACTTAAACTCCTTAGTGTGTTGCCTGTTGTAAGGTAAAGCCATACGACATAATCCCGACCGGCTATGTATGTCCCAGCTTGACAGTCCAGGAAGAAATGGAATCATGGACAGCAGCATTCCGACAACCCACACCGTTACACAAGCTACTGATGCCAAATGTTCTTGAAATCTCAGAAAACTGTCTGAAAAACACAGAACACCCACGTCGTTCAGTGTCAAAAATCCAGCGATGAAAAGCGATACCTCACTGGCCAGATAGAACATAAAAGTATTCATCTTACAGGCGACACTGCTGGTCCATTTCTTTTCAGACTGGACATAGTCTCCGTGGAACACTTTGTCGGCTATTAAAGTTATGCCAATGTGAATCCCCATAAGGAAATTAGCAAACTGTAACTGAGCGACGTTTGTGAAAAAATGACCTCTAAGTTTATTGTTGGCTGTCACTGAAATCATCAGACAAACGGCATTGCCTAAAGCAGCAGAAGTAGTTAATAACCAGTAGAAACCCCTTACAAACTCAGTTGGCATTAAGGTTTGACATGACTGAAGAACTGGACGAGGAGCAAAACATTTCAATTGATCAGAGAGTGAAGAAAACATATTATCACAGCAAAGTCTGTAGTTTGACGAAAATATCTTTTGTAAGTGGTTGAGACCTGAAAATAAACCCGTGGGAAAGGTGTGGACAGGGTTACCTTTTAGGTCCAGTTCAGACAAGAATGGCATATTTTGAAATCCTAGAGATCCAACGGTTTCAATGTCACAAAATGATACATTTAAATGCTTCACCAGAGGAAAGTAAAATAACAATTCACGATCAAAAATCGTAATATGTGTTACTGACAAATCGAATTTTTCAAGTGAATAATGAACGTATTTAAATATTTCGTTTCTTACAAGTACTAGGGGATTATTTGACAGTGTGACAAATTTCAGGTTAGGTAAATGAAGGAAAATAAGAAAATCGAATGCACTTAAAGCATTATTGGCTACATCGATGAACTGCAAATTAAACAGGTTAACGTACGAAATATTCATGAGGGAACAGTAAGAGAGATTCGGGAGAATAAGATGTGTATTTGCTACGAAATCAGTGAGAATCGCTCCAGAGTGACTAGCATCTACGTAGCGAAGCTGTGGAAAGAAGCTTGCAGGAAAAGGAGTGTCACATGAAACAAGATAGCCCTGACAGACACAGTGTCCTGGACAGGTCATGTCACACATCATTTCATCATCGTGATGTGGGCACTGACCCCAGCCATCACAGAGATGATCCCCATGCACACAGACTCTGGAAGACTGACATCGATAGAAACCTGGACAGTCTTGCGTCTCACAGTTTTGTTCGTCTTCTCCGTAAACACAATCGTACAACCCATTGCACTGAGTGTACACAGGTAGGCAGCAGAACCAATCTGCTTTACAAAGGTAATGAGTGTCAGGGCATACTGCACTGACGTCTATAGTCTGGAAAGTAAAGTAACCTGTGCCATCTAGACTGAACAGCAAAGGACGATATTTGTCTGTGGCGCTAAGCACAACATGAAAACTTGAGACCTCGGGGCAGCTAATCTCATCGGAGTCATCCAGACAATCCGAGAATTCATTACACTGTTGGCTGTATGATATACACTCCCCATTGATACACCGAAAACCGTTACATGAAGGGTGTTGACAGAATGACTCGTCACTGTTATCAGGGCAATTCTGACTGAAGTCACAGATACTGTGTAATGAACCGCTGATACCTCATCATCACAACAAAACAAGATACTCGCACGATTCAGAACTTCTTCTGAAACATTTGAAAATGAGGCAACCTTCCAAGGAAATAGGATATTGCTGACATCTTTGGTGGCGTTAGCAAACCTGCAAACTCGTGAATTTGCTGTCTCATCATTGTTATGTAACAAGTACGTCTGCGTCATTTCACAGTCTGGAGATACCAATAAGATCTGTAGTGTTTGTGGATATACGAATGCACGCGGGTATTTCTGCAAGAAATGATCTTTATTGAAATGACATTTTCCCACTGGAATTCGCACAAAATTGATGACCGGAGAAAATTATCCACGGTTTCGTATTCTGTCGGCATTGATACCACTTGCCAAATCTGGACGCTTCGAGAAGGGAAATATGGACGCTCTTCTTCAAAATGACTCATGCCATAAATCAACGTATTGTCAAACCATTTGCAAAATTTACTGTATGAAAAAGAGATGTTATACCAACCTGAAATACAACCCACATACACTCGAAATCTATCGATGTTTTTGAACATATGCCTCAGTCCTTCCTGCTCCAGTCGAGTTTTGACTGAAGCCAGTCCCCCACCCATTTTCTCACATTCAAAATGAATCAACGTGCTGGGAACCATGCTTGCAATACTCACAAGTTTGAAACATTTGTTTCCGGAAGCGACTAGCCCTTGGCATCGGGGACTACTGAATGGGCAAAGCTCGGTTTCATCGCGCCCGTCTGCACACTCTATCTTCAGATTGCAGTTCAGCTGACGCCGAAACTTAGAGTAGTAACTGGTAGAACAGTTGAAAAAAACCGCTACGCCTATTAAACAATAAACCGGTTTTGGAATGGAAAGAAAAGCTCAGTTTGAAACCGTGTTTATCATTGTGATTAGCTTGGAGTTCAAAGCAGTTTGTAAGTAAAACTGTTGCTGACATTCCCTTTGGATGCTTAACATGTTGTATGTCTGTAATGATGTTGGTGAACGTCAATTTGGAGTACAGCTGATATATGGGAGAGTACAACTGATCAATCCTAATCATGATTATGCAGTCAGTGGGAGCTTTCACCTCTTCCCAATATTGATCTTCAAATGAAGGAATGCACATATATGGCAGAATGACGTATCCAAAGTCTTCTGTTACATGCTTTTTGATAAAACCAAACTCTGTAATCCCACTAATATTATATTTCAGCAAGGGGTTATTATAGTGCATAATATAAAGATGATTTGTGAGTGAATAGTAATTCTTTTCTTCAAGAGAATGATAACTGCAATCCACTGTCATGGCCAAAAAGCACCCGAACCAATGATCAGTAAGAACCGATCCCCAGCAATATGAATCACACCAGTATGTCAACCGTTCGACAAACGCACGTGCATACTTGGCTGCTACTTTCACATGCAGGTGGCAGAAGGTTTGTGAATGACTGCACATCCCATACGTCACTCCTTGCTGTGCCGAGAATCCTGGAAACCTTTCACCGCAGGACGACCTGTTGGACTGAGTGATGCTGATGCTTTCATTCTTTTGGTTCAGCAGGTATTCTACTCCTGGGCACACATCAACAATGCTGCGGCCTTCCGGACTTGTCTTTTTATGCATGTTGGTCAGGCCTGTCAGAAAACTTAATATCATCAAAGGCATTCAAGGGAAACAATTTCAAAAGTGACTGAGGCAACAGATATATGAACAGAACCACACATCATCCTTTGCCAAGTCGCAAAACCACATTAGTCAACATTGCACCATTAACAACTGAGCCGAAGTCACCATGGATTTTTTCCCCTAACAGAGGGGAGTTAGGGAGGGACGGTGACCACAGGCTTAAAATTAGGATCCTGAAGTTCTCTCATGCACATGCGTACAAGCACGTGTTCGTTTGTTTGTTTCGTTCTTAAACATGCAATGAGTAGCTTGTTTCGTTCTTAAACATACAATGAGTAGTTTGTTTCGTTCCTAAACATGCAAGACTAGTTTAATGAAAAAAGAGCAGTGGCTGGTCAAGCCTGGGATCTTTCTTCTTCTTTGGCGTTCGACAGCTACGCAGTCAGGGTCGAAGTCCGAGGGATGTCACAAAATCGGACGTCCGGCGAAGATCGGCTGCCGTCCCCCAGAGCTTGGTATTGAGGTTCGCACCCCCGTGCCAGGACTGTTGCCGCGTCTCCTCGTACAGGGGGCAGTCTTGGAGAATATGGAATGGGGTCTGGCCATCTTGGCCGCAATCGCATAGGGATGTGGCTGCCACTCCAATCCTCTTCAGGTGTGCTCGGAGGCCGCAGTGTCCTGTGCGAAGCCGGTAGATTGTAGTCTGGTGTCTCCTCTCCAGTGTCCTGATGGGATCCTGGTGCGCCTGGTAGCCTCCATTCAGGGTGACCCAGCCTCTTCGGAATCTGCTGCGGAGGAGAGTTTTGGCTTCCTCAAACGTGGCAGGAACGGTCGGCTGTGTGAGCTGGCTTCCTTCCTTAGCAAGGTGGTCTGCACGCTTGTTGCCTGGGAGGCCTACATGGGCAGGCACCCACTGGAGGGTTGTTGGGGCTGTTTGGGTAAGGGCTGCGAGAGAGGCCTTGAGGGGCTGGATCAGTGGACCAGGATCAGGGGAGTCAAGGGCATGGAGTGTGGACATGGAGTCAGTGAACATGGAGATGCTGCCAAGGGGGTTTCCACAGAGAGAGGAATTCTGCTACTGTTGTGATGGCCAGGACTTCAGATCTTAAATTGGAACAGAGCTTTCCTCCAGAGAATGCGATGGTGCTGCACTCTCCATCGGGAAATCTGACGTAGACACCACTGCCTCCGTTGTATGTGGCTTCCTCTGCTGATCCGTCCGTGTTTACATGCGTCCAGGAGCTGGCTGGGTAGGACTCCTCTGTCATGGCCAGTGTCAGGATCTTGAGAGTAGCTGGTTGCTGTCTTTAGTGGTGATGCCAGGAACTCTGAGGCTGATGGTGGCCTCGATTTCTTGGTCGAGCCTCCAGTCAGGCAAGGCAAGGTCAGTGCGGGACTCCCCTTCTGCCGCCAGAACATCGCTGTGCTGTGCTCTGAATGGTTGAGGCTCTGCTGTTTGAGACGGTTCTTTGTGGGCGGTCAAGCCTGGGATCGATGGGTGCGTTGAGTGGGGGAGGATGTGGAGGGCTAAGGGGGTGGAGGAATGTGCTCCTTAATCAAATATTCCTCCCTGCCCTCTTGCCCTCCCTCCCTCCCTCTCTCTCTCTCTCTCTCTCTCTCTCTCTCTCTTTCTCACTCTCTCCCCTTCCCTTTAACTGTTAGATTGAAAAATATGTTAAAGATATTAAGAAACAACCTTCAAGAGCACATAACAGAAACACACCCACGCTCACAAACACAACAAGCACGCACACGCATCTCTCTCTCTCTCTCTCTCTCTCTCTCTCTCTCTCTCTCTCTCTCTGTCTCTCTCTCTCTGTCTCTCTCTCTCGTCTCTCTCTCTCTCTCTCTCTCTCTCTCTCTATATATATATATATATATAAGAGAGAGAGAGAGAGAGAGAGAGAGAGAGAGAGAGAGAGAGAGAGAGAGAACACGCACACTCACACATTATTTGCTGTAAAAATATTTTGACAATTAGTACAGTAAGCAATCAGCAGATTATGCTTTGTAAATCTGATTTCATTAGACAAATAACCCGCATCATAGTTCTATTTACCAGGGTATAGAAATACAGCTATTATCAAAGATACTCCATGGAATCTGCAGTACAGAACAATTGCTGGAAATCAATTCATATTTCTGGGGGGAAATTGGTAGAAACTATTTAAGATGTGACTGTCATTGTAGACCCTAAATCCCTGTATTCTTATACTGTTGTGTTGGGTACTAAACGACTAAGAAAAAAAAAAAGGGGGGGGGGGAGTGGGGAACCATGGTAGTGTCGGTTCTGCATTGATTCCAAACCCTGAAAAGACACTCTCTGTCCCCAGGTAAGGTGAGGTGAGGTAATGTTGTTTATAGCCCAGCCGACCACCAAGGACCATATCAAGGCTGTCACCGCGTTGAAGTCAACTCACAAGTCATATTTAAAAAAAAAAAAAAAAGGGGGGGGGGGGGGCGTCATTCACACAACCCTTTAAAATACACCTTCTAAAACCACACCAGAAATTTTGTTGAAAATGTTTCCTCTGTAAAAGCTTCGATGAGATGAACTATGTTAATCTCTTTCAGAAATTCAAAGGTCACGTCAGGTGGAACATCTCTGAACAAGGTTTTTCTGCTGTAAAATGTTTATGTCTCACATCATGGAAGTCCCAACACTCTAAAAAAAAAACATGTTTCTCTGTGAGTGGTACATGACATGGAATGCACCACGGAGCTTCTTCACCTTTTAAAAGATAAGAAATGTGTGTAAAAGGAGTGGCCTGTATGCAAACGCACAAGACTGTTACTTCTTTACGGCCGCCTCCGGAACATGGTAAAAAGATCTTTCAGGTTTGGACGGATTTTAAATAATAGTTTGTTGTTATCGGTCAGTGATTTGCATGTCTCTTGCCAGAGGTTTCTGACGTAAACTTGGGCTTTGGGTTTCAGACCAGTGTGATGGATGGGCAATCTGCTCAACACTTTCCTTTTGGCTCTTTTGGCAAGTTAATCAACCTGGCTACACACACACACACACACACACACACACACACACACACAACACACACACACACCAACACACACCACGCACGCACGCACACGCACGCACGCACGCACGACACGCACGCGCGCATTTACACACAAAACACACACACACACACACACACACACACACGCACGCACGCACGCACGCACCACACACACACACACACACACACACACACACACACACACACACACACACACACGTTTCTGGAATAGTCGAACTACTACATTAAGTTTAATCCCCATCATGCTTTCCTATCTGTTGGGCGCACAAAGTTGACCAAAGTACTTGTGGGGAAAAAAACCCTTAATGGGTGGATGAGAGCAAACGTGCATTGGAGACGATCAACAAGTTTTGAGCGCGCGCACGCGCGCGCGCGCGCGCGTACGCGCGCGTGTGTGGTGTGTATGTGTGTTTGGTGTGTGTGTGTGTGTGTGGCTGCCGTGCGTGCGTGCGGCGTGTGCGTGCGTGCGTGGTGTGTGGTTTTGTGTGTGTGTGTGTGTGTGTGTGTGTGTGTGTGTGTGTGTGTGTGGTGTGGTGTGTTCTTGGTGTCGTTCGCCAAATGTGGAAAGATCGGTGTGAACTTGCCTTGGGCAGAAATCAGCAAACTCTGACTCTTTTTTTTCCAGTGTTAGCTTGCTCAATGTATCCAAATCTTTTGCTATTAGAGCAGATGCCAGTAGTACTGGTATATTCTTCTTAAAACATATCAGAGAAACCTCGCACACTGAGTGGAATATATCGGCATAAAAAGCTACTGGACAATGAATCTAGGTACAGCACGAGTGAAAGTGAGTACTTGTCCATTTTATGGGTACTTACAAAACTAAGCAAGCATCTTCGAAGCACATCATTTACTTTCCAGATGGACCACTCCCCCCCCCTCCCCATTCCTTTCCCCCTGAGGGCAGATGGTCATATGCAGATCTGAGAATGAAGCTGATCCTGAGAGGGGCCATGTGCCAAATGTCATTCCAAGTGAGACTTCTTTGGAGTGCATTCTCCCACGTTGTCCATTGCCCTTGCTGGCTCTGCTGGACTGCTTTTTGGAGTCTTTTTTGGTCTTCTTCTTTTCTCATCTCCTGAATCATCATGTCTCTTTTGGCTTTTCCTTTGGCCTTTGACCACCATTCAGTTTTGGTCACCCCCAGTACTTGTCTGTTGGTCTGTGTGTGTCCTGTTATTTCTCTGATCTTGAGACTTTCTTTTGCAGAATCCATCGCCTCGAACTTTCTATATTCTGCCTGTCTTCAGCTGGGGCTTGATTGCTTCTACCACCTTGTCTCCTGAGTCCTCCAGCATGCTTTGAAGTCTGATCTGTCCTGCTTTGTATTCTTCCAGGATGGATTTCAGTGGTAGTTTCAGCTTTGCTTGGCGACAGTACAGCGCTATGTCAGTCAGACAGGGTGGGACACCAAGCCATTTCCTTGTGAACTTGTTGATTTTGGCTTCCATTGCCTCCACTATGCTGGTGCAGATGTTGTATATCATCAGAGGCCATAGGAGCTTTGGTATCAGCATGAACTGCAGACACCAGACCTTGTATTTGCCAGGGAGCCCACACTGGTCAATGGTCTCCAAGCCTTCTTCCGACATCTGTTTGGTTTCTTTTGCTCTTTGTGTGTCTTTCAGCGTATCATCATACCATCTTCCAAGGCTCTTGACTGGCTCTTCTGTGACGGTTGGAATGGCCTGGTTGGCAACACTGAAGACCACAGATTCGGCCACTTTTCCTTTCCTCAGTGAGAGACTCCGTGATTTCTTTTGCTTGAACTTCATACTGGATGAGGCAACTATGTCGTCCAGCCTCTCCAGCACATGACGTGTCTCGTCTTCTCTGGATGAAATCACTGTAGTGTCATCCATGAAGGCCTTGAGAGGAGGCATCTTGTATCCATCGCCAAGGTCTGTTTGTCTCGCGTTGTTTGTTGCTGCTTTCAAGATGACTTCCATTACCAACACGAATAGTATTGGGGAAATTGCACGGCCCATTGCAATGCCCACTTCCAAGTTGATCCAATCTGTTGTGTACTCCTTGGTAGAGAACCGCATTGAGAAGCCATTGAAGTACTTTTTGAGCATGTCGGGGATGTTCTTTGGCACATGGTACATCTCAAGAGCCAACTGTATCATCTCATGGGGTACAGATCCATATGCGTTTGCCAGATCAAGCCACACTACGTCCAGGTCTCTCTTTTCTGTTTTTGCTCTTTGGATTGCGTCCCAGATCATTGTGGCGTGTTCTACACAGCCAGCCACGCCTGGGATGCCACCTTTCTGGACTGACACATCCAAGTTCTTGTGTTCCATGAGGTGTGTAAAGCAAACGCTTTTTTTTTTCCAAAAAAAGAAAAGATTGTGAATAATGAATTATAAATTTACCCTTCTTTCTATGCAAGCATGGAGAGGATAATAGCGAAAGAAAAAGTCAGTGTAAACACTAGAATGGCCAAAGATACCCATGCCACTAAATGTACTTGATAAATGAATATTGACTGACAAGCAACGAACAACAACAACAACAACAACAACAACAACAACAAACTTCAAAGTGTATTCACATTGTTTTGATGCCACGAATGACAAGAATGAAATATGCATTCACGGCAGGGGAGAAGGTGGGGTAATAAAAGGTGGGGGTAAATAATGGCTCAGACAGGTCTGTTATATCTCTGACAAGCTAAGACTGTCCGTCAAACCATTGCTTTTAACACAAACCACGATATCAGGTCTGTTATATCTCTGACAAGCTAAGACTGTCCGTCAAATCATTGCTTTTAACACAAACCACGATATCAGGTCTGTTATATCTCTGACAAGCTAAGACTGTCCGTCAAATCATTGCTTTTAACACAAACCACGATATCAGGTCTGTTATATCTCTGACAAGCTAAGACTGTCCGTAAAACCATTGCTTTTAACACAAAACCACGATATCAGGTCTGTTATATCTCTGACAAGCTAAGACTGTCCGTAAAACCATTGCTTTTAACACAAACCACGATATCAGGTCTGTTATATCTCTGACAAGCTAAGACTGTCCGTCAAACCATTGCTTTTAACACAAACCACGATATCAGGTCTGTTATATCTCTGACAAGCTAAGACTGTCCGTCAAATCATTGCCTTTAACACAAACCACGATATCAGGTCTGTTATATCTCTGACAAGCTAAGACTGTCCGTCAAATCATTGCTTTTAACACAAACCACGATATCAGGTCTGTTATATCTCTGACAAGCTAAGACTGTCCGTCAAATCATTGCTTTTAACACAAACCACGATATCAGGTCTGTTATATCTCTGACAAGCTAAGACTGTCCGTAAAACCATTGCTTTTAACACAAACCACGATATCAGGTCTGTTATATCTCTGACAAGCTAAGACTGTCCGTAAAACCATTGCTTTTAACACAAACCACGATATCAGG
>CM065734.1:2840536-2855536 GCA_033310375.1 Conus canariensis
CCCCCCCCCTCCCCCTCCCCCCAAAATAAATCAGACACCACGAGTGGTTCCAATCCACGACCGTCAGCTTCACGGGCAAATGCTGTAACCATTTGACCACAGCCGTTCTGTCCACTACACGAGGATAAATGTTGCTAAACAGCGTTTAAATCTAACTCACCTTTAATAGGAGATAGATACTGTCTTCAACAGTGGACTGTTAAAAGGACATCCCTTGTGATTAGGTTTAGCCTTTTTCCCCTTCATGCTCTAAATATAGTAACGTTATCTGGTTGGTAGATGAAGCGGACGGTATTCTCACTCCCTGGTAGCTGGACTGACGCACGTAAGCGCTTCTTGAACCATCACAAACGTTTCTTCCTGGCGTTGGCACAAATTGTCCACATGTTTCCTCTTCAGAGAACACTTGACAAAATCTGTAAGGAGACTCGAAAATGGTCGTGGTTCTGTCAAATGAGTTAGCAGCGGTGCGATTTTAGATGGTTTGGGTTGATCGACGTTGAAAGCGGAGAGACGGAATGCTGATAGTTCTAGATCAAACCACTCAGTTCTCAGTTTATTTTTATTTCTGCATCATGTTGTCTGGCCTTTCTGTGGTACTATTCCTACACTGTGCGTACCTGCTTCCGCGCACATAGTCCCACCCAGCCGCTTGGTCTCTTACATACTGGTATAGCCAACATTGTTATTATTATTATGAATAGGGGCTTACTTATACATCGCCTATTCTCGGCTAGAGACCAAGCTCTAAGCGCTTTACAATCCACACTCGTTTACACAACGGGCTGCCTACCTGGGTAGTGGCGACTGAAGAGCTGCCAGCTGGCGCTTCATTCAGTCGTTTCCCGTGTCATCCAGTCCATATCATTCAAAATCGTTCACTCAGTTTCCTTACTTCCTTCATTTTTTTTCCATTTCTTACGCAGGGTGCATGCTATGTGTAACGTGTCATTCATACCAAAGGCCAAACTGGCCTTCTCTTCCGAAAGTTGGTGATGGGATTTTAGGTGTGTGCAAGATGTTATGCGTGCGTTCACACACGGAACCTCGGTTTATAGTCTCATTCGAAGGACGCTGCTTGCGCAAATAGGCTGTCTCCGCTTCTGAAGGGACATGGGGAAGGGGAACACTTAATGCTTAGCAAAAATAGCGGTTCTGTCGTAATGGTTCATTCTACAGTACTGAGGTCGACGTTTCTGACAGGCACTATATAAATGGTTGAAAGCATGAAGGCACATCATAATTTTGATTTCAAGTCGAAATGTAGTTTGCAGTTATCGTTCTTTACTGAGAAAGAAAGAGAGAATCTGAGTGAAAGAGGGGGAAAAGGAGAAATGATAGGTAAATATTACGCTGTCTTTTACTCCGTTCATATCCCTTGCAATGTAGGCTGGAAAAACAGGCTTCATTTTTACTTTGTTCGTTTAGTTTCACTTTCATTTACTTTTAACTCTGAAACAAAACTCAGTGCAGCACATTCTGTTGCCGACTTGTTGGCTTTCATTAAAGTTAACACTACATCGAGATCGCGTTGCAAAAAAGTGATCTGTGACAAGGTCGCCCAAGCCGCTTGTGTCGCCGTATTGTTTACGCTGTCAAACAACAATGTCAACAGAAAGCGTTTTTCGACAACGCAGTCAACGGAAAGCGTTTTTCGACCCATCTCTACCAGTGCTTTTTTTCTTTTACTCTACACTGGGCGGGTTTGTCTTGTTCCAACCTCAGCATCATAAGTCCTCAGGGAGCAGTCAATATAAAAGCGGCCTGGGCCAACCTACCAGAGAAGATACCGCTGGTGACAAGTTATTTCTATGGGTCGTCTTCAGTGGTGCCTGTTCAGATCCAACACACTCAGAACACCACCTACTGAGCCTCCAAACTGTTGATATTACATTACTTAGTTGTGGATTCAAAGAGAGGAGGTGCCCTCCCCCCCCCTCACCTCCTGCCCCACTCACTCTCTCCCCCATCCCCCATCCCCCACCCCTCCGAAAGGCGCCAACAGGTCCATTCAACAAAAGACCACTATGAAGTTGCCGATACCACTGACATGGACACGAATTCACCAAGGGCATAATAGACGTGTGGAGGTCATCCTCTGTGTGGAGGTCATCCTGTGTGTGGAGGTCATCCTGTTGAAAATCATCGCAGGAACAAGGCATGAAGGGCCGGGAATTTTGAGACTCGGTCCTATTAAAACTTACTGCAACATGGATTGTCTGCGTGATGGAGGGTTCCAGACCAATCAGGACAGGACAAAATCATGAGGCCTCAAACTGCCAGCCCTCAAAACGAATACCATCATGTCGCTGAAGAAAAACACTTTTTTAAAAATTATTATCGTTATTATTATGATCGTTATTATTATTGTTACTATTATTATTATTGTTCTTGTTTTGTCATTATGATTATCATCACTATTATTATCATCATCATCATTATCATTATCGTCATTCTTATTATTATGATCATTACTATCATTATCATCATTGTTATTATTATCATTATTATCATTAATAAGACTACTGATATTGCGCCTATCCTCGGTTAAAGACCAAGTTCTAGGCGCTTTACAACCCATGCTTTTTTTTAATTACTATCATCATTACATGGTGCAGAGCAACGGCTATTCAGTACACAGTACAAAACAAACCAAGGACTTGTTGACGACCATGTCTTCTTAAGATGTTATAGACAGCCGACATGAAAATGCTCCGAACAATACTCATCAGATAGTTGTCAGTTTCCTAAAGTGCTGATTGTTAGTTTCATAAGGTGCTGACAGCTACCTGTGCGTTTCACGTCTTTATTTGACATGTGAAGAAGGCATGCTTGTTGGAAATTGACCAGTCTGGTTCGTAAGCTTTACTCAGCACCTTGGTTTGGGTGCTTATTTGTACTTTTTATTTGTTTTCAATAATGCTGTGGTCTGTTTCAAACTCGCCCCTGGTGCTCGAGACTCCTGTCTCTCTGTTGTCTATATGCGTCCTATCTTGAACATTTTTTGATGACTGACGTCTACGGCAGTAAAATGAGTCTTGGTAGAGAATGATGTTGAACGGTCCCTGGCTGAGTTGACCCTGGAAGCAGAAACATGTCATTTTGCAGGACCAGCACATGCAGAAGAATGTCCAGCACCCTATTGAAGGAGTTTGAAAATGACAGCTTGCGCAGGTTGTCAACATCCACACACAAGTTAGATCAGAAACCTGATTTGGTTGGGTAGCGGCATACTATGGCGGACTGTGCCGTCTGTGGTCAGTCGTTTTAGTGTGCTGTAAATACTCTTCTCTCGCAATCACTCCTCGTTGTGTGAGAAATACCACATGGCTAAACTCACCCAGATAGATAGGCAGACAGACAGACAGATAGATAGACAGACAGACAGACTGATAGATAGATAGATAGATAGATAGATAGATAGATAGATAGAAAGATAGATAGACAGGTAGATAGATAGACGTACAGATTGGCGGATAGACAGATAGACAGGTAGATAACAGAAATACACATGCGAACGATCAGGTCGGAGTTTGATTTTTCCAAGTATTTATTTTCCTTTTTTTTTATCCAGTTAACAACTCTAACATTTTATTGAATGAGTGGATTCACGATTAAGATCTCGCGATCAAAAACAGAATTTGAGTCACGACTTCAAACAAAAGAGTAAATTCACGATAACTGCAGGAACACAAGGACTAATGGACGGAGACATGGACGGGTATTTGTGTGGGAGGATGTGTGGGCAGACGGACATATAGCAGGATTGGCGTATGGCTACACGCGCCGTTGCACGTGCACGATACAGGAATATATAGATGAAAGAATAAAGGCATGAATCTCTCTCTCTCTCTCTCTCTCTCTCTCTCTCTCTCTCTCTCATTAATACATTAATAAATAAATTTATTAATGAGTTAGCCTTGGAAATAATTGAAAATGGCCGTCATGGAGTAACTTTTGACCTTTTAGAATTGTTTATGCTGCTTTGTGCCGATAATATTATTTTAATTTCAGTATCAGTGGTTGGTCACCAGAGACAACTAAATAATTTGTATTCTGCAGCAGGCAGATTAGAACTAAATGTTAATATGAACAAGACCAATATTGTTGTATTTCGTAAAGGAGGATATTTAGCCCGTACTTAAAAATGGACCTATGGAGGTGAGAGAATACATGTGATTAATGCTTACAAATACCTTGGTATTTATTTTACAACCAAACTTAGTTTTGGTTTTGCTTGTCAAGATATAGTCAACAGAGCGAAAAAGGCGGTCAATAGTATTCTTCATATTTTGTACAAGTTAGAGTGTAGCTCGTTCAGTGTTTTTACAAAATTGTTTGATTCACAGGTACAGCCAATTTTACAATATGGTGCAGAAGTATGGGCTTTTGACAAAGGTGCCTTGATTGAAAAAGTTCACCTGTATGCGCTGAAGCGCTTTTTGAATGTAGACAGTAGAACGCCCAATGATCTGGTTTATGGTGAACTTGGACGGTATCCAATTTATTTAAATTCCTATTTGAAATGTATAAAATATCGGCTCAAGCTAACAAGAATGAATGACGATAGGATACCCTTTAAAGGTTACAGGGTGCTTTTGAGTTTAGATGATAATGGTAAAGAACATGGGCTTCCCATGTTCGACAGTGTTTGAATTCATATGGATATGGATTTGTCTGGGATAACCAAGGTGTAGAAAATATATCAGAATTTCTGAATTGTTTTAAACAGAGGATTATGGATTGCAGGTGGCAGGACTGGCATGACCATATGTATAATAGTGATAGATTTGCTCAGTATAAACTCTATAAATCGACACATAGCTTAGAACCTTTTTTTTTGAATGAAAATGAATAGATTTATCAAATGTGCACTGACAAAATTTAGATTTGGCGTGTCTGATATCGCATGCCATCGCCTCAGGTATAGTAATGTTGTTGAAAATGAACTGATGTGTCGACTCTGTAACAGAGCAAGAGAAGATGAAATACATTTTTTGTTTTGCTGTCCTGCTCTGAGCGATCTTAGAATAAAATTTATTCAACCCAAATATTACACTGAACCATGTGATTTCAGGCTAATTCTCTTGCTGTCAACAAGGAATTAGAACACACTCTGGAATTTAGCCATGTATGTTTACGAAGCAAATAAGAGAATTCGGACAGTAATGGCTTAATGTATTCTGCGTTTTGTAACATATCTACATTTTTTCATGATTTCATTGTGTTACGTATTAGGAATGTTGTATGATGCATGTATGAAACCCCCTTCAGTATGGGGCTGTGGCCTTAAACTGAATGAAACATTCGCATTCGCATTCTCTCTATGTGTCTCTCTGTCTCTGTCTCTGTCTGTCTGTCTGTCTGTCTCTCTCTCTCTCTCTCTCTCTCTCTCTCTCTCTCTCTCTCTTCCACACTATTTCTACGATTTGATGCCTAAGTAAGTACATATACTGCTACACATCTGTCAGTCTGCCTTGTCTGTCAGCTTCTCTGTCTTTGTGTCCGTTTCCGTCTCTGTCTCTGTCTCTCTGTCTCTCGGTCCTTCTGCCCTCACTGTCCTACTGTCTGTCTGTCTGTCTGTCTGTCTGTCTCTGTCTCTGTCTCTGTCTGTCTGTCTGTCTGTCTGTCTGTCTGTCTGTCTGTCTCTCTCTCTCTCTCTCTCTCTCTCTCTCTCTCTCTCTCTCTCTCTCTCTCTCTCTCTCTCTCTCTCTGAATGCGCGTATTCAAGCCCAAATGTACCTGGGATTGACTAGATTTAGGTTTGGACTTCTGAGCCGACAGTATATTGTTGTCTATACAAAATGTTTATGTCTATGACCTCATTTGTCCATTATGTACCGAGAGCCAAGATAATGAGATGCATTTTGTTCTCTGTTACTCAGCACTCAGATATATACGTGAAACGTTGATTAAGCCCAAGTATTACAGACATCCTTCACTGTTCAGATTGAGTCTGTTAATGTCACCGACTTTACCTAAAGGCGTACGTAGTCCTTCTTTGTTTTTGTATCAAGGGTTTAAGCTAAGAGGTGTTGTGACTGACTGAAAGGTACATGAATACATTTTATATTCGCTTCAAATCTTCATCCGGTCACATGTTCACATTCCCCTTCATGATGGACCGAGGCCTGATATGAATAAAATATCTTGAGTCCTGAGTCTTGAGTCTCTGACTGATTGGCCTGTGACAGGGAGAAGGAAATGGGCACACGCCTGTATTACTCCATGACGTGCTTGTGGACCATGCCCCAAATCAGTCACTGGAGATTTGTCACAGGATGGGGAGTAACTCTGGCTCAGGTCCAGACTCTCTTCCGCCTCAAATTCAAGAGCGGAATGTGCTTTGATTCATATAACAAAACAAGGTGTGTAACTCATGTTCCCTTGTGCTTCAAAATTAGTCCCATTCTTCAAAATTCTCAAAGTGTCCTAACGACACACAAGTAGGATAACTCTTGCTCCCACGATGAAATAATTACAGGCCCATAATTCCAAACGAATGCTGCTCACGACACCTCAAGGGGATGTCTCCTTGTTTGTTCTCTGTGCGTTGTGTTGTTATTTCTGAGGGGCGATTTGATGTCGTAAACAGCATTCGTTTGGAGTTATGGACCTGTAACTATTTCATCGTGGGAGCAAGAGTTGAACCCACTTTTTTGTTATTTACTGTTTACCTTTCTATGGCTCATTTAAGATTTTCTTTGATTCATGTGTCTGTCCTTTAGGGCACCTCGAGAAGTTTGAAGAATGGGAAATATTTGGAAGTAAATGGGAATGGTTGTGGTGGTTGGCTTTACTGCCTAGGAGGTGAGTTGGG
Source organism: Conus canariensis (assembly GCA_033310375.1). Lineage (NCBI taxonomy): Eukaryota > Metazoa > Mollusca > Gastropoda > Neogastropoda > Conidae > Conus > Conus canariensis. The sequence continues at coordinate 2,847,357 of CM065734.1, forward strand.
GCTGGTGCCCATTTTCACCCGCCAAAGGGTGATTTCGGGAGGGGAGTGATTTCAGTACGTGACTCCGGTATCCGTGAGTAGATAACACAATAGTCATGGAGATAAAACGGCTGTCTATTGCACTAGGATTACCGTATGTTACCCCGATATCCGTGAGCAGTTTGGTGTCCAGATAACAAAAATAGTCATAGATATGAAAACGACGGTCTATTGCTCTTGTTTTTTTTTCCTATCCAGATTGCCTGACAGCGACACAATAGACCAGCGTCTTGGTATCTGTAACTATTTTGGTCTGAATACCAGAACGGCCATACGTGTTACTGTTTGTGTCCTCAGGTTGATCCTTGGGCGTTTGTTTGTTTGTTTGTTTGTTTTGTATGAGGACTTTCTCAACTCAGAAATGCATTCCACTGGCGAGTATTTAACCCCCCCCCCCCCCCCCCCCCCCCCCCCCCCCCCTGGAGGCGTTTTGCGGTCAGAGGTGACAAAATGCGCATTTCATAACATCAGGAGAAAAATACCCAAAAAATTCCGCTGCTATGCTGTTTCAATATCCAAATACCAGAACTACGAACGAATGGCCTCGCCATTTTAACATGATTTTGGCACTTAGATACGGAAATACTCACAGGGTATCAAGATTGTGGTCCACGCCTATTGTCTCAGTTATCAAGCGCCACTAGTTGCCCGCCTGGTTGGACAACTCCCAAGACTGCTAGCCAGCTGAGACATGCTCTGAGTGGACATCTTGATATGGTTATTTCACCCGTTTGTTACGCGTGTGCTTGTTTGGTGTGTCTTATGCTGCATTGCATTTGATTCTGACACAATGCAAAGAATGAGCTGGAATGGACACCTTACGGTGGAAATCATTACACAAACTATCAGTTATTGAAACAGTTTCATTCCCTAAAAAATAAGGCATCATACACTACATAATATGTCATCAATATTTCCGACTGCCCTGCAAATACCTCCATCGATCAGTGGGTTGATAAGCTTGGCTGAGCTTGAACATTCCTCTTCAGTTGTCCATTCCCTCTCGGAACCTGCTCATTCTAAATAAATAAATAAATAAATAAATTGAAAAAAGGCATTGTGGGCCTTCTTCCTTCTTTAGTTCAAGCTCCCAGGTTCGCCATTTATGAGTGTTTGGCGTGTGTGGCTGGTCTTATTGCCGTCATCTGGGTAGCAACGTTCCGTCTTCGTGGACGATGTCCATACATGATGCTAATTAATGCCTGCGGGTTTGCCATCGTTGTTGTTCTCTGTCTCTCTCTGTCTCTGTCTGTCTGTCTGTCTGTCTGTCTGTCTGTCTGTCTCTCTCTCTCTCTCTCTCTCTCTCTGCTGTTTCTCTCGCTTTGTCTTTGTCTCTGTCTCTGTCTCTGTCTGTCTCTGTCTCTGTCTCTACTCTCTGTCTCTCTGTCTCTGTCTCTCCCTGTCTCTGTCTCTCTCTCTCTCTCTCTCTCTCTCTCTCTCTCTCTCTCTCTCTCTCTCTTCTGTCTGTCTGTCTGTAGAATGTATTCTTGAGGAAGGCGACGGACCTCTCTGCATACAATCCGTGGAATGGGAATCAACGTGTATCTATTTTTTTTCTTCAATGCATGCCTTTATGTTCGGACCCTCGGCTTAAAATCTCCTGTAGGGGGACTTGAACAGGTTTTGAGTCGGAACAGACGCTAACTCTAACGGTCTCTCAAGGATCAAACCTCAGACACTTGGATCAAGAGAATAATGCTTTATCCACTCAGTGAACCAAGCCCTGCCGTGCAAACAACAACAACAACAACAACAACAAAAGAAAAAGAAAAGAAAAAAAAGAAGAAAAGAGGGAAAGAGAGGGAAATATGTCGGTCTGTCAGAGAAACATTCTGTGAAGAAAAAAGAACATAGAAAAAAAGCGACACAATAATTTCAGCCACCACAGATGGTGTCCTGAGTACTACATTTGCTCAATATAAAAATGGTTGATTCAACCTGTCCACACCATAGTGGATTACAAGTATATCCACCTCACACAGGTCTCTAGAAGGAGGAAGAAAGGGGAGCTGATACCGGACTGGGAGGAAGGGAGGGCACTGAGGTCAGACAGAGGCTGGGGAAGTGACCAGCCGCCGTGGCGAAGTAGTTGGCGTCACGGACTTCCGGCTGGGAGGTCGTAGGTTCGATTCCCATCAGAGGCATTAATTTGTGGGCTCTTTCTGTTTTTATCGACTCTTACCCACTCAGAGGTGATCATGCTATGGACCCACCTAGGAAAACCAGGACCACACAATCGAGTTTCATCCACTTAATGGATATGTCTCTGAGAGGGTTGATCGGATTTCTTGACCAACACTGCAGGTGTCTGCACCTCTCGGGCCTGGTTGACGCTGGGATGTGTTATGAAAGGGAAAGCCAAGGTGACAGCCCTGTCATGCACTCAGACCAGAATGAAAATCCGTAGCATCATGTTCATCATCCTCATCCTCATCGATCAGCTATTAAAAAGTCTCACATTCTGTGGCTGATGATGCCTTGCTCTTATGGTGACCTCATTTTGAAGTGCCCCTCCAGTCTATGCCTTTGGTTTGATTCTGTCGGATCACCAGCATCGGAAAAATTCATGGGAATGTCGTTGGATGGACATAGTTTTACCCCCGGGAAGGAGATCTCACTCACACCGTCTTCGCGACTAAGCAATTATTGTTGTCAGTAAGGGGCGTAGTTGGTGGTGTCCTGCCTATGTTGGATCAGAACAGGCACCAATCAACACCCCTGAATGACCCAGCAGCAGTGCAGCGTCTTCTCCGGTGGGTTCCCTCATGACGGTTTGACGTTGACTGCTCCCTGAGGATTGCCGGTGCCAGAGCTGTGGCGGGACGGGCCAGGCTATGGCTGTGCACGAGGGGATGAAATGAGCGGCGTGGGTGCATGCCACTGAGGGAGGGGGGGGGGGAGGGGGGAAAGACTGAGGAAAGGGGCGAGGTCCCTAACATGGCTCTCTATCTCTACCGTGTCGTCATAACCGAGGTCTGCATCTTCTGCAGCGGGCAGCCACGTTCTTCACAGCCGTCCTGATGACCGCGCGAATGGCGGCGTTGGCCAGAGCGTAGAATACAGGATTGACAGCCGCCGTCATCATGGAGAGAGCCGACAGCACGGCCACCACGTCCGTCACGGCCTGCGTCACTGAGGATGTGGGGGAGGGGGAGGAATGCATGTACATCACGTGCAGCACGAGCACAGCGCAGGGGTAAGGCATCCAGATGAGAATGAAGCTGACGAAGATGATGGCCAGCCTCTTGGCCACCCGCCCTTCCACCTTCCTCCGACCCATCATGCGGTTCTTGGGGTTGAACATGCACACGTCGCCCTGGATGTTCTGTGACGCGGTGACCTGTTCCACGTGTTCTGTGCCGTCTACCTCCACCACCTTCACCTCTAAAGGCTGCCCTTTGGAAAGACTCGTGGACCCTGTCTCTCTTGACACCACGGGCCGACCGGGCCCAAGGCTAGCAGACTGTGTCTTCGTTGTGGCGATTGGTTGTCAGGACTGTCGCCAGGGGCGGAAGGTTTTGCCTCGACTGTTGAAGAAGATTCCGTTTTGTGGTGAGGCCTCAAGGTCGGAGTGTCGTCAGACGTGTCTGGTTTTACGTTGTTCAATCCACTGTCAGCAGAATTTGCTGTGAGTGCTGTCCTTCGCACATCTGTTTCAGTAGCTGTGTGAGCAGGGCTGCTGTTTCCTGATATGTTTACAGAGGCTATAACGGGGCTTTTCCCCGGCGTGTGAATGCCAATTACCTGCCACTGTTTATCTGCACTCTTCACAGAAGGAGGCGAGTTAAAAGGCATCGGTAGCACTTGTCTCTCTTTCAGATTCTCCGTGTCCTCATTTTGTAAGATGTTGTGATCAGGTCTATGAACGGCTTTCGTTGTGTTCTCCTGGTCTGTATGACCAGAACCAATACTGGATCGATGAAGCACACTCTGGCTACTTAATGGCGCATCACTAGAGTCTAAAAGGGTTAGCAACGAAGTGTTCCGCCTACCAGAACTGTCTCTGGAGGGACTTCTGTTTTCTGCTCCAGCATAGTCCTCTGATGTGTCTATGGACGTGCCGGTCGCTGTCCTTGTGTCCTGCTGGAAATGAATCCCTGACCTGTCATCGTCAATGCCGTGGACCGTGGAAACTTCATTTTGCGGGGATGGTCTCACACCGTCCTCAGGCCTGTTCTTCAAAAGACTCCCTCCGCTGCTCTGAATGTTGGTTGTGAGTGGAAGAGACGAACAAGACATGTGGGCGGGAGGTGGTGGTGTCTGCGATACAGATGGGTCCGCCTCCTTGGACATCAGAGGGTATGTACTTCTGGATGATGAGATCGTGGACTGTGCGCTCTGTGTTGTGGCAGACCCGAAGTCTTTGTGAGTTGCTGTTGCTCCGAATGCTCGTCCAGCAGTAGGAGAGGGAGAGTCCACATTCGTCAGCTCGGTATCAGACACATGGTCTGCGTCGTGGTTCATCTCTGCTTCACCCAGTCGATGCCTCACTGAAGACACTGGCTGACTCACCACTGGAGAAGTGAAAGCCACGTCGGTGACGGCAGTGGAGGTAATAGTGACGTTAGTGGTGGTAGCAGTGACGTCAGTGATGGCAGAAGTGACGTTCGTGGTGGAAGTCATGACATTAGTGGTGGCAGTAGTGACGTTAGTGGTGGCGTAGTGACGTTAGTGGTGACAGTAGTGACGTTAGTGGGGGTAGTAGTGACGTTAGTGCTGGCAGTCGTGGGTGCTCCGACTGTGGTCACATTGGTGACGTTGGAGACGCTGACCGCACCAGAAGGGTCAGCCTTGACCTCCGCAGGACCTGGCTGAACCTTGACCTGTAGCACAGACCCTCCCAGAGGCGCCACCTTGTTTTGGGGCACTTTGTTGTGACCCAGCATTTTGTTGCGCTGAGTGAACAGCACGCGGAACATGAGCACGTAGCAGACGATGATCACGGTGACGGTGACCAAAGACAGGGGCAGCACGCAGTACATCTCCACGGCGCCCCACAGCTCGTAATCCACGGCCTCCTCCGACACCTGCCTCATGCAGTACTCGAACAAGATGGTGTCCTCGAAGAACACGGTCAACAGAGAGGCGTACAAGACCACGACCGCCCACATCACCACCAACGCTATGAACGCTCTGCGAGTGGCCGCTGACTTGTCTCGCTGAAAGGGATTGGCTACGGCTTGGTACCGCTCGAAGCTGATGGCGGCCAACAGCAGCAGCCTGCCAGCGTCCACGAGACAGTGGAGGAAGAGCTCCGCCTTGCACAGGACCAGCTCGGCGGCCCGGGTCACGTCAGGCTCATCTAGGTAGAAGAGGATCCGCAGAGGCACGAGGACGGCGCAGGCCAGGAGGTCCAGCACGGCCATGTTGGCGATGTAGGCGTTGATGGCAGTGCGCAGCGTCTTGTGGGACACGATGACGTAGAGGATGGCCACGTTGCCCACCACGCCTACCAGTAAGGGCAACGCGTACAGCGACAGAGAGGCGACCAGAGCCGGGCGGGAAGGGGAGATGACGTCGCTTGATGACGTCATTTCTAGGGGAGGGAAGGCTGGCGTTGCATCAGGCATGACATCTTCGTGTGGTGTGAAGTCATTTTAAGGACAGATCAGGCAGCGCGTTAACATGACTTTGTGAATAGGGCTTGGCTTCATGCTGCTGGCAGTATGTGCACTATCAGCATGACCCTTTTTATGTGACGTTTCTTTTCCTCATGGATGGTTTGGGCTACAACTGCAAGGCATCGTGATGTTACATGATCTCTGTTTTAAGAGCATACTGGACTGTATCGGGAAGGCGTGACCATGTACACGACATCTATGGCCTCATGGTACAGATGATTTGGCCCATTCCAGGCACTGAACAGGATGTTGATGACTTCATCATGTAGGGTGACCAGCACTGTGTCCACGTGGTATCATGACATGTTGCAACTGTGTGGATGGTGTTGTGTGTATCAGAATGACGTCATAATGTGATGTCATGATTTGGGGGCAGTATGGGTGTAGCATGGTCATGTATTACGTCATTATTTTGAAAACAGCATAGGCACCGTCGGCACGTGCTGCGCTGCATCCAGCGTAGGTCAGCATGGAAGATGACGATGTTTGATGACGTCAGTTCCGTGAGGGTTCACACAGCATCAGCATGACCTGAAACATTAAAGTCACAGTGGCTAAAGTTTCCCATTTTTCATTGGTCTCTTCTGTCTGTCTGTGTGTCTGTCTGTGTGTCTGTCTGTGTGTCTGTCTGTGTGTCGTCTGTGTGTCTGTCTCTGTCTGTCTGTCTTCTCTCTCTCTCTCTCCTCCTCTCTCTCTCTCTCTCTCTCTCCTCTCTCTCTCTCTCTTTTCTCTCTCCCTCCCCTCCTCTTTCTCTCCCTGATTTAATTGGACATTCTGAAGCCGAGGATTGGGATGGAGGGAAAAGTAGGATTGGACGTGAGATGGGAAAAGAAGGAGCGGTCACGAATGAGTGATAGATAGCTCAGGAATTAGTAAATCGTACTCTGTAAAGAAGGAAGCGGTCACGATGAGTGAATAGATAGCTCAGAATAGTTAATCGAATCGTAAAGAAGGAAGCGGTCACGAATGAGTGAATAGATAGCTCAGTAATTAGTTAATCGTAACTCTGTAAAGAGGAAGCGGTCACGAATGAGTCATAGATAGCTCAGGAATTAGTTAAATCGTAACTCTGTAAAGAAGGGAAGCGGTCACGAATGAGTGAATAGATAGCTCAGGAATTAGTTAAATCGTAACTCTGTAAAGAAGGGAAGCGGTCACGAATGAGTGAATAGATAGCTCAGGAATTAGTTAAATCGTAACTCTGTAAAGAGGAAGCGGTCACGATGAGTGAATAGATAGCTCGATTAGTAAATCGTACTCTGTAAGAAGGGAAGCGGTCACGAATGAGTCAATAGATAGCTCAGAATTGCTTGAATCGTACGGGGCGGTCAGATGATGAATAGATAGCTCAGGAACTGCTTGACTCGTAACGCTGTTATAGAGCATGTTTTACCTCCAAAGGCTGACAATAACGTGAAATATAATTCATTACGTCTGGGTGTTTCTTTTCAGTCATGTGATGCTGGCCCTCGGGGTCTAAGCTGTCAGTTCATTTTGACGAGCTGAAACGAAGGTAAACCACGCACACATCGTCCATCATTGGGACTTAGGTAAGATAAGATAATATTGCTTATAGCCCAGCCGACCGCAAAGGGCCACATCGGGGCTGTCACCACGTTAAAATCAACGCACAAGTCATTCATTCACACAATTCTTTAAAATACATTAAAAAAAAAAAAAAAAACCGATCCGAAAGTTTGTTAAAAATCTTTCCACTGTAAAACCTCAGATCCGATGAAAAATGTTAATCTCTTTCAAGAACTTAAAGATCGCGTCAGGCGGAACATCTCTGAACAAGGTTTTCATGGAATTTGCTGTAAAATGTTTGTGCATTGGGACTTGATATCAATGGAAACTTATTGATTTGTGCTATTGTTGTGTTAATTGCACGTGAAACTCGAGTCTCTGTGACGTGGTGCATGGCTCCGCCAACACTTGTGCTGCTCATACTTTGTGTGTGTGTGTGTGTGTGTGTGGTGTGTGTGGTGTGTGTGTGTGTGTGTGTGTGTGTGTGTGTCTGTCTGTCTGTCTGTCTGTCTGTCTGTCGCTCTCTCTCTCTTCTCTCTCTCTCTCTCTCTCTCTCTCTCTGCGCATGCGTGCGTGCGTGTGTGCGTATGTGTGTATGTGTGTGTGCGTGTGTGTGTGTGTTGTGTGTGTGTGTGTGTGTGTGTGTGTGTGTGTCTGTGTGTGTGTCGGTGTGTATGTGTGATTGTGTGTGTACGCACGCGTGTGTAGGTGTCTCTCTTTCTCCCTGTGTCTCTATATTTAGTGAGGTGATGTGCTTAGTGCTCTTCTTTTCCCTATTTTCGTCAACGAGAAGTTATGAGACCATGTTTGTTGTGACTATAGTAGTAAAGAAAAGATTGGAGAGGCCAAATATGAACTATGTACTGACCTATCTTATGAAAAGATATGGCGCTGTCTGGAAGGGCAGGCTCACACATGCTCGCTCGCAAACCCATCAGTTATTTTCGTCCGTAGGAGAGCTTAGAGTGGGGGGATGGGGGTCCTGCGTTTGCT
>CM065734.1:2868036-2878036 GCA_033310375.1 Conus canariensis
ATGCAAAGGACACACCGGGTCTGTCCTTTTTCCCTTAGTCTGTGTCGGTAAACTCTCTCCCAGCTTCCAATTATTTGTTAGCAGTGGGGATGGAGACTATGACAACACAATATCTTCAGAAGATCATTATTAGCTTTAACCCTATTTTCAAGCAAAATTAGTCTTTTTTTTATCCAGAGAATATTAATGATAACAGCTTCATTCTTAAAGAATTGGCGTTATCCCGTGAAAGCAGCCATTTTTACGTGAGATGATTATCACTGGATACTGTTCTTTTCGCAAGATATCAGCCATTTTCGTGTAAAAAGAATCATTTCATTAGATATCTAGCGATACATCAAATTAACAATTACTCCTAGCAGACTGGTCTGTTCAAGTGAAAATGACCTGTTTCCTGTCAAAACAGAGATTTCACAATGATTAGCTGCTCCCTTGTCCAAACAAAATAGCAGTTATCACACAGAATCCCTATGTTCTTGAACGAAAGCAGTCACGATCTTGTTTGCCTCACGCGAACATAGGAACTGTAGTTTTCTGCACTGAACATGATCTTCTAGGAGACCACAGGCCCAGTGTAGCCATAAATCACGTAAACGACGCATGTTCGAGGCACAAATACACCTTTTCGTACACGGTAGTATCATGTTGTTCGGCATTGAAGAAATAATATATCATACGTGTCCTGTTCTCGATTTGCCAATACTACTAGGTCATTTAGGGAGGAGGAAAGGGGGAGAGGCGCTGAGGGAGGAGGAAGAGGAGGAGGATTCGGGGTGGGATGGAGGGTAGCCGGTGAGGTTGGAAGTGACTTGTTTCTGTGTCGTTTTCCTTTTTTGTGTGTGGGGGAAAAAAAACATACATGAAATCCTAGATTTGTGGCTAGTGTCTTTCACTCGGCGGGTTTGCCTTTCTTTTCTACTGGTCTTTGTTCGAAACCCTGTGGTGGTCTGGGTGATAGTCTTTTGGAAGAGACAATAACCGACTTTCTTATAAAGAGATGACTGAAGGACAGCTAGAATTAGATTAGACAGAAGTCTCAACAATGATCAAGAAATACCAAGAGCTCGCAAAGAAACGAGCAACCACTTCTCTTCATTCATTCAACGCCCATCTTGCGCTGAAGTGAATGAAGATAAGTGATTGCTCGTTCATTGTCGTTGTTCTGAGTGCTTTGTATCTTGCCTGAAGAAGACCTACGAGGTCGAAACGCGTCGTGTTTTGTCTTGTGATTCGTTTGTCTACGTTTCCTCGGCGGTTCGCTGTTAATTACATTTAACATTTGTCAAGACTGAAACACACAGTGTTTCACGCTCGGGCAAAGTGTTCATGCAGGCAGAAGAACGACTAAGTTGAACAGCGGATTAGGAACACACTGGTTTACAGGGTTCCCTTCAGAAGACAGTCCAGCCAGCTGCGCCGTTCTCCTGCCTAGGACGAACGAACGGGGCACGGACGATGGTGAGCAGCAGGGGGAAATAAGGCCAGACATCGATCTTCTCCCACTTGCGTTTTTTGAGAAAAAGGTAACACTTCTTTCTACCATCCATACCCTGCGCTGTCGATTTGATACGGAAAAAAACGTTTCCAGAAAGAAAATCTTGAATGAGGCAGGAAGCAGTGAACACTAATTAAAAAACAAGTCGGGTAACTCTTGTCTCCCTTGATGAAATAAAGAGACGCCCATGACTCCAAACAAATGCTGCTCTCGACACCCAAGCGCCTAGACTTAAAAAGACAGACAGTTTTCGGGAAGAAAAGAAATAAAATGTACGTAAATAAGGTAAGTAGCGACAACAAACGGGTTTCCTCAGAATAACGAGAAACGAAGTTTTCAACAAAAAAGGATAAACTGTGCACATTACAGAACAAAACCTTTAAAGAGTGTAGAAAGTCAAGACTAGACTACACACCACACGACAAGACGAGACGAGAGAAGAGTGAGAGAGAGAGATAGAGATAGAGAGAGAGAGAGAGAGAGAGAGAGAGAGAGAGAGAGAGAGAGAGGCAGACAGACAGGACAGACAGACTAGATAGACAGACGGACAGACAGACAGACAGACGGGAAGATTGACAGGCAGACAGAATCTGAGACAGAATGATGTAGAGGCAGAAAGAGATAGAGAGTGAAAACAATGGTTGATTCTACTCTCAATTTTCACTTTGATTTATCTGTAGATAGCCCACTATGCAGACGGCTCTGTGTCATGTTTTCGAAACATTTTCGATCAGAACTTCTCTTTTGGGTTCTCTGAACACTGAGACGCACTTAGCTAAAAAAAAAAAAAAAACTTACAGAGAGGAAAGAGTATCATTATCTACAACAGGCCGTGGATCTAGCTCTGTCTGTCTGATGTGGTGAAAGACAGTTTGAAGTGTTTTGTGAAGAGGATGGGGATTATTTCAACACAATGCAAACTATAATCGTATCGTTCGTTAGTGGTATGACTAGTTCCCCTAGTGTAAGAAACCATCAAGTGTCAAATTGGATCATAGGAAGGTCTACCGACATCAATTAAAGAAAAAGAAAGAAAACTATGTTGATATTGTCACATAGCAAGATCCACTGACCTTGCCATAACAGTCTTCCAGGGAACTGTTGAATGTGGGAGATGAAGAGGTAAACAAGAAAGAACCGACCCACCCACCCCCCAACACACACACACACACCACACACACACACACACACACACACACACACACACACACACACTCACACGCACGCACGCACGCACGCACGCACACAACACACACGCACACGCACACACACACGCCACGCACACACACACACACACACACACACACGCACACCCCACACACCACCACGCGCGCACGCGCGCGCGCGCGCGCCCACGCCTGCACGCACGCACACACGCACGCACGCACGCACGCACGCACGCACGCACGCACGCACACACCACACACACACACACACACACACACATTCACTCACAAAACGGATGGGCTAACAACATTGCAGAATGGGCAGTGAAACCATTTTGTGAAGACCCAGGCCTTGACACGCGAGACAGAGCAGGAGGAACCTGTTGAACAGTTCTGCAGTGAGGCACCTCGGAGATTCTTCATGGAGTTAGTTAAGGAAGAACAAAAGGAAGAGAAAAACACATACCCGAAAAAGACAACGTAGCAACTTAATTATATAGTTCTTGATGTCTAGTAGTGATAACAACGTAGCAACTAATGATATAGTTCTTGATGTCTAGTAGTGATGACAAAGTAGCAACTTAATTATATAGTTCTTGATGTCTAGTAGTGATAACAAAGTAGCAACTAATTATATAGTTCTTGATGTCTAATAGTGATGACAAAGTAGCAACTAATTATATAGTTCTTGACGTCTAGTTGTGAGGACATTCAACAGAAACACTTCATTAAACACCTCACCTTGCCATTTCTGCAGTGATATGACGAATACCATACACACGATCAACGAAGGTCATTTTCAAATCCAAAAGGCGTCTGGTTCTCACACGTTTCAGTTTCATTCAGAAGCTGCCGTTGTTCTGCCACATTGACCATATACACTACGCCAGGTAATCCATATACACCACGCCAGTGAGTCCATATACACCACGCCAGTTAGTCCATATACACTACGCCACTTAGTCCATATACACTACGCCAGTTAATCCATATACACCACGCCAGTGAGTCCATATACACCACGCCAGTTAGTCCATATACACTACGCCACTTAGTCCATATACACTACGCCACTGAGTCCATATACACTATGCCAGTTAGTCCATATACAGTACGCCATTTAGTCCATATACAGTTCGCCAGTTAGTCCATATACAGTACATCAGTTAGTCCATAATACAGTACATCAGTTAGTCCATATACAGTACACCAGTTAGTCCATACACAGTACGCCATTTAGTCCATATACAGTACGCCATTTAGTCCATATACAGTTCGCCAATTAGCCCATATACAGTACATCCGTTGGTCCATATACAGTACACCAGTTAGTCCATATACAGTACGCTATTTAGTCCATATACAGTACGCCATTTAGTCTATACACAGTTCGCCATTTAGTCCATATACAGTTCGCCAATTAGTCCATATACTGTACATCAGTTAGTCCATATACAGTACACCAGTTAGACCATATACAGTACGCCAGTTAGTCCATATACACCATGCCAGTGAGTCCATATACAATACGCCATTTAGTCCATATACACTACGAGCGTTAGTCCATATACACCACGCCAGTGAGTCCATATACACCACGACAGTTAGTCCATATACACTACGCCAGTTAGTCCATATACACCACGCCAGTTAGTCCATATACACTACGCCAGTTAGTCCATATACACTACGCCAGTTAGTTCATATACACCACGCCAGTGAGTCCATATACACTACGCCAGTTAGTTCATATACACCATGCCAGTGAGTCCATATACACCACGCCAGTCAGTCCATATACACTACGCCAGTTAGTCCATATACACCACGCCACTTAGTCCATATACACCATGCCAGTTAGTCCATATACACCACGCCAGTTAGTCCATATACACCACGCCAGTTAGTCCATATACACTACGCCATTTAGTCCATATTCACCACGCCAGTTAGTCCATATACACCTTACCAGTTAGTCCATATACACCACGCCAGTTAGTCCGTATACACCATGCCAGTTAGTCCATATACACCACGCCAGTTAGTCCATATACACCACGCCAGTTACTCCATATACCCTACGCCAGTTAGTCCATATACACCACGCAGTTAGTCCATATACACCACGCCAGTTAGTCCACATACACCATGCCAGTTAGTCCATATACAATACGCCAGTTAGTCCATATACACCATGCCAGTTAGTCCATATACACTACCGCCAGTTAGTCCATATACACTACGCCATTTAGTCCATATACACAACGCCAGTGAGTCCATATACACTACGCCAGTTAGTCCATATACACCACGCCAGTTAGTCCCTATACACCACGCCACTTAGTCCATATACACCACGCCAGTAAGTCCATATAAACCATACCAGTTAGACCATATACACCACGCCAGTTAGTCCATATACACCACGCCAGTTAGTCCATATACACCATACCAGTTAGACCATATACACCACGCCAGTGAGTCCATATACACCACGCCAGTCAGTCCATATACACCATGCCAGTTAGTCCATATACACCACGCCAGTGAGTCCATATACACCACGCCACTTAGTCCATATACACCACGCCAGTTAGTCCATATACACCACGCCACTTAGTCCATATACACCACGCCAGTGAGTCCATATACACCACGCCAGTTAGTCCATATACACCACGCCAGTTAGTGCATATACACCACGCCAGTGAGTTCCATATACACCACGCCAGTGAGTCTATATACACTACGCCAGTTAGTCCATATACACCACGCCAGTCCATATACACCACGCCAGTTAGTCCATATACACCTTACCAGTTAGTCCATATACACCATGCCAGTTAGTCCATATACACCATACCAGTTAGACCATATACACCATGCCAGTTAGACCATATACACCATGCCAGTTAGTCCATGTATACCATATCAGTTAGACCATATACACCATACCAGTTAGACCATATACACCACGCCAGTGAGTCCATATACACCACGCGAGTTAGTCCATACACACTACGCCAGTTAGTCCATACACACTACGCCAGTGAGTCCATATACACCACGCCAGTGAGTCCATATACACCGCGCCAGTTAGTTCATATACACCTCGCCACTTAGTCCATATACACCACGCCACTTAGTCCATATACACCACGCCACTTAGTCCATATACACCACGCCAGTTAGTCCATATACACCACGCCACTTAGTCCATATACAGTACGCCATTTAGTCCATATACACCACGCCACTTAGTCCATATACAGTATGCCATTTAGTCCATATACACCACGCCAGTTAGTCCATATACACCACGCCAGTTAGTCCATATACACCACTCCACTTAGTCCATATACAGTACGCCATTTAGTCCATATACAGTACGCCACTGAGTCCATATACACCACGCCAATTAGTCCATATACACCACACCAGTTAGTCCTCATATACTACGCCACTTTGTCCATATACAGTACGCCACTGAGTCCATATACACCACGCCAGTTAGTCCATATACACCACGCCAGTTAGTCCATATACACTACACCACTTAGTCCATATGCAGTACGCCACTGAGTCCATATACACCACGCCAGTTAGTCCATATACAGAACGTCACTGAGTCCATATACAGTACGCCAATTAGTCCATATACACCACGCCAGTTAGTCCATATACAGTACGCCACTGAGTCCATATACAGTACGCCACTGAGTCCACACGCATGACGCGAGCAAGCCAATATATACTTTGTGAACTGCTTCATGTACACTGTGCAAATTAGACAACAACAACAACAACAACAACAACAACAACAACAACTACTACTACTACTACTACTACTACTACTACTACTACTACTACTACTACTACTACTACTACCACTACTACTACTACTACTACTACCACACTATCTACTACTACTACTACCGACGACTACTACGACTACTACTACTACTACTACTACTACTAACTACTTGTACAGCTGCTCTTGCCTCTGTTTGAAACTACCGATGCATATATATATATATATATATATATATATATATATATATGCATGTAGTCTTAGACTTTAACAGTAAAACACGGATTAGTTGAAGTAGCACCATAGCATCAGCTGAAACTGCAGCAGCAGCAGCACTGATAATAGACGTAGCTGTTCCAGTCCCAGCAATAATTGTAGTTGTTGTAGTGTTGTTACTGTGGTGGCGTGACCGCGGTTGTAACGTTAAACGGACATGCATCCCTCATCGTACCAATGTTGGTGGCCGTATAGCAGAGTCTAGTACATTGTATTTCTCTCCGGATGTCTAATGTCTAGTATATTGTATTTCTCGCCAGCTGTCTGATGTCTAGTATATTGTTTTTCTCTCCAGCTGTCTAATGTCTAATATATTGTATTTTTCTCCAGCTGTCTAATGTCTAATATATTGTATTTCTCTCCAGCTGTCTAATGTCTCGTATATTGTATTTCTCTCCAGCTGTCTAATGTCTAGTACAGTGTATTTCTCTCCAGCTGTCTCATGTCTAGTATATTGTATTTTTCTCCAGCCGTCTAATGCATCTGAAATCCGGATCGAAATAAGGAAGCAACATGAATAGCAACCAGACTGATTTTGAATATTCATGATGAGATTTAAAGAAAAAAAACCCAGACAATTATGAAATTGTCGTAAGTGCAAAACAAATGCTTAGAATCACTGGCATCTTTTCCTTGAAAGTTCACCAAAAAGAAAATCATTCTACAGATCAGCCTCATTTTAGATTAGCGTAAGCATGCAATTTATTAGAAGACTACGACTTTTATCAACTGAAACAATAAAAACTCAAAACCAAAGAAATGAACGGGACGTACCTCCAAACACACTCGTTCAATCCTCAATGCTGCTGACACAAATCTCTTGCACGCTACCCTCCACAACAGCCGTGCGAGGGCGCACGCACGCGTTGTGTATATGTGTGCGTGTGTGTAGGGGTGGGGGGGGGGGAGGGGTTGAGTGTGAATGCGAGGTCTGGCACCAAGTCTGTCGCATGAAATGCTGCCTCGCGAGAGATTGTCAACTATGCCGAGCGCGCGCGCGCGTGCTCGAGAGAGAGAGAGAGAGAGAGAGAGAGAGAGAGAGAGAGAGAGAGAGAGAGAGAGAGTGAGAGAGAGAGAGAGAGAGAGAGAGTAAAAGCGTGCTCTCTTAGAACAGAGAGAAAGTAAAATCGTGCTCTCTCGTGGAGAGAGAGAGAGAGAGAGAGAGGAGAGAGAGAGGAGAGAGAGAAAAATCGTGCTCTCTTGGGAGAAAGAGAGACAAACAGACAGACAGACAGACAGACAGACAGACAGAGACGACAGACAGACAGAGACAGACAGACAGGCAGACAGACAGACCAACAGACAGACAGACAGACAGACAGACGGATAGACAGAGACAGATAGACAGTGCAGGCAGGCAGGCAGGCAGGCAGGCAGGCAGGCAGGCAGACAGATAGGAAAAAGCAAACAAACGGAGAATGAGAAATCTATGAACTGCTGTCACATAACCCGTAGTTAACCAAATCACTCCAAAAAAAAAAAAACCTCTCAAATTTTTTATCTTGCGCCGAATTTGAGAAGATAAGTGATTTCTCGTTCTTCATTTTCACTGTCCTAAATGTTATTTGTTTTTGCCTGAAGAAGACCCAAGAGGTCGAAATGCATTGTGTCTTGTCCTGTACTTTGTCTATGTCCTCGGCGGTAACTACCCCCCTCTCTTTCTAAATTTTACCTCTCAAAAGGTTGCTATGGACACAAAACGAAGACACAGTGGACATTGGAACAGTCACAAACGGGATGGGGGGGGGGGGGGGGGGGGGGGAGGAGGGGGGGGGTATTTACCGGCCAGCACACGTTGTGCAAAATGTTTCCGCTTCAAACCGTGTCCTACTGTGACAGAAATCTGCACCATGGCTCTTTTCTCTGCTTTTAATACATTTACATTATCCGAAATTATTCCTGATTTTTTTTTTTTATCATGAAGCTGTATAATTATAATGTCCTTACCGAAATTATAGGTGCATACACTTTCAAACTTCTGAACCGACTCATAAACCATACATTTTGCCTCACACGCACCCAGTTCTCCCGAGCTTATCACTCTTCCCCACCCATTCCCATCCTTTCTCCCCCCCCCCCCCCATCCCCATCCCCACCTCCCCTCCATTACCGCAACTTCCCATTCCCGACCTCCCTATGTTGTTCGTCCGTCGAGTTGACGAGGACTACTTTAGTCATCTTGGGGTTGAGGGAAGTGAGATGATTTGTGTATACGCAGGTGGCTGATCAAGCCGATGCATGCACGGAATGTGCGATGACAGCTTGGACGGGGAATGTGGGAGACCACCTCTTGGTTGCTTGCTTGCGTGGGCTTTCCTTGCCTGTCTCTTTTGTTGAGCTGCAGTTGTCCTTCTTTTGGGATAGAGTGGCGCCATCTAGCTCCATCCAGAGTAGTTTGTTCCTATGTGTCAGGGGTAATACCATGCAAAACAGTATGTAATTCCTTTCACCACTTTTGAGGTGTAGAGAATAATAGCAATAGGCTTTCAAAAGTATGAAATGAAAAAACGAAGTCTCACCAATCACAGAGATCCAAGGATAATGACAACACTTATGTATATTGATAAAGAATGTATTTCAGTATTAAAAGGGCTGAGCAAAGCCTCTACCTTGATTTGATTAATTTAGATCAATTCAGCAGGCTTTTGTTTTTCGAAGTAGCATGAATTTAAATACATTCACAGACATTTTTTCGAAACACCACTTAACAATTTACAAAGGTTCAACATTATCGATCATCTACGTGGTCACACTTGCAACAAAAGCGAATGCACATGAACAAGATTCGTCTGGTGTAACAGAGGCTTAAGAGACCGTGTTTTCTATTAACTCATCGCTCGCTCTTCTCTCTGACGTTTATGTGGACAGCTTCATACGCTAGCAGACTGTCTGCAATTTTCCTTCCCAACTCTTCCCACAGACATTGTCTTCAGAATCATCTCAGCACCCGAGGCGCATTCTGCTCCAAATTGTTGGTTGGGGGGGGGGGGGGGGAGAGAGAGAGAGAGAGAGAGAGAGAGAAAAAGAGTATCCCCTTTCGTAGCCTGTGGCTCTAGCATTGCTCGTCTGATGTGTCAGAGACAAGCACTTTTAATGAAAGGTTTAAACCCATTTCATGCACACAGACACACAGACACACACAGACAAACAGAAAGAGAGAGAGAGAGAGAGAGAGAGAGAGAGAGAGAGAGAGAGACACACACACACACACACACACACACACACACAAACAGCACGCACGCACATACGCAC
>CM065734.1:2885536-2888036 GCA_033310375.1 Conus canariensis
CTGACCCCTGCACCAAAAACATCGGGCAAAACAACAATAAAGCAGAAAGAAAACAAAAAACAAAACGAAACAGAACAAAAGCAAATTGGAGATATGAAAACTGACGTCAATGAGAGTAAGTCCACGCGTGACGTCAAAGCAGAAAAGAATGTTCGAAAGCGCCACAATAGGGAAAAGCTTCCACGTGTCGTTCTTTTGGGGGACTCTGTCTTCAGTGGTATCAAATCAAAGAGACTGGGTTGGTCCTACGACTTGTACGTTCGGTCGGGTAAATGCCGCACCACTGAAGATATTCAGAAAACTTTTGAATTTACTACAGCCGTAATCGAAAAACAGGAGGGCAAGCCAGTAGATATAGACGCAGTTGTTGTTCATTGTGGAATAAATGACATCAGATCATCAGATCCCAAAACCACGTCTCAAAAGTTCACAAAAGTAATCAAGAACATCGCTGCTGACCATCCCAGCATCAAAATTGTTGTCAGCAAAATCATCCCCGTGCGTGACTCCCAACTTGATGTCAAAAGAGAACTTTTTAACGCATTTCTAAGTGAAGGGTTACAATCTATGCAGAACGTCTCTTTCATCAACCACTCTAACTTCTCCACCCACGGCAAATTCATGAGGGATGACATCCACCCCAACCCCCGTGGTTCCAGCATCTTGGCGGGCAACGTGGGCCGACATCTGAGGGACATTTTCTGGGAGAGACCGCGAAGAACATCACGCCCTCCTCCTCCCATGTACCACCAGCACTGGCATTCACCCCAACAGCCTAGCCTCCGCAGATGCCCTCCTTACCCACGATATGGAAGATCATGGAACATGTTCGAACTTCTTGAGCTTGAGGATTCCTCTAAAATTACATTTCCATAAGAAATTTTGTCTAGGCTTAGTACTTGTCTTAGCTTTGTATAAGCTTCAACAGTGCAATGACTGGCTATTGACTGTCTTTGGATTATATTTTTGAGACTTGTTGCCATCGCGAAATATTGTTATCATAATCTCTCGTTTAGTTGATTGATTAACAACCACCCCCCTCCACCTCCCACTCCCCCTTTTTTATTTAAGTGTATTTCTCTGCGTTATATTTATCATTTTTACGTGAGGTTTATTCGTGTTATTTTTAAAAACAAATAACCGAATTTCTTCACACTTTCCTTTTTCCTTATCATGACAAAGTCAGTTCCCATTAAGGTTTTACAATGGAACTGCAGGTCTATAAAAACAAACCTGTCTTATTTAACTCAACATCTTGTTTCTTCAAAGTACCAGGTTCTGATTTTACAATCTTTGAATGTAAACCAAAACAGCCTACCTAAACTGGTAAATTATTATTATCCACCAGTGCATGAGACAGTAAATAAAACAGAAAATATTAAGACAGCTATATACATTAATGAAAATATACAGTATACAGTGTGCGATTCCCCAGCCCCTAAGAATGATCCTAATATTCTTTCATGTGCTGCAAGTCTAAAGTTCAATGATCAACTTATAATAAATGTTGTTTCTGTTTACTTACCAAAAGGCCCAACAGAAATTAACACGGAATGGATTCGTACAACACAAAATCCAAACAAAAAGTGGCTAATTTGTGGAGACTTTAATGCACACTCCCCTTTTTGGGAGAAAAATTGCGCTTTTGTCACTAGTCACAGATTTTTAGAAAACATAGTAGACTCAAATCTTTACCTTTTAAACGATGGAAGAGTGACTAGAATTCCAGACAATGCAAATCATAGAGCCACCTCCATTGATCTATCTTTAATATCCCCTGCTTTGGCCCATAATTGCACATGGGAACCACTTTGTGACACGCTTGGAAGTGATCATATACCCATTGTTACCACTGTCAATGATCAACAAATATCTAGCGATAGAGATGAAGATGTCATTCCTAAATACAATTATAACTTTGCTGACTGGGAAACATTTAGAGCTTTTTTATGTGCACAAAACATAGATTGCATTAAAGATGATGACATAGACATTTATTACTCAAAATTTACGGAAACAGTACTAAATGCTGCTGATTATGCCATTCCTAAATATGCAGCTCGCAAATCAGATAAACATGCAGGGAATGTATGGTGGAATGATGAATGCCAGAAAGCGGTTGACAAGAAAACAGAAGAATATAAATTATACCTACAAAATCCTGGACCAAAAACGCATGCTCCAATGAAGAAAGCAAATGTCATGAGTAACAGAACGATTGCAAAAGTCAAGCGGGAATATTGGTCAAATTTCTGCACCAATGAAACACATACCCATAAAGACTTACAGAGGGTGTGGAAAAAGTTTAATGAAATGAAAAATGGTGTTCATTTGCCACACTGTCCAATCAAATGTGATGGTAATGAATTACCAAGCAATTCAGAAAAGGCAGAATCATTTGTAGATATGTTTGCTGATATAATGAATGCAAGCAAACTACCAAAAAATCATAAAATTTTCAGGGAAAATGAAGAAAGAAATGATGACTATCAAGATCCAC
>CM065734.1:2895536-2900536 GCA_033310375.1 Conus canariensis
GCTACTGGGAATGTACCTAATTACCTGATGTTGTACCAGCCTAGTAGTTTGAATGCGTGCATTGTTCTTCGAGTGACTTACTGAATGAAACATTGTGGTTACTGTAGAACGACGTGTGTAAAAAGAAAAGAATACAGAGTGAATCTGTTGTGGACTAACTGTGGAACACTGTGAGCGCCTGAGAGTGTACCGGGGTGGGCAGATACTTTGACCGACCTAGCTGTAGTATGACAGTCGATGAATGTTGTTGTTATCATTATCATTATTACTATCAGTATTATCATTATTATGATCATTATCATTATTATCATTTTGATGATTATTATTGTCATCATCACTATTATTATTACTACTATTATTATTATCATCATTATCATCATCATCATCATCATCATCATCATCATCATCATCATCATCACTATTATTATTATTATTACTATTATCATTATTATTATTTATCATTATTATTGCTTTTATTCTTATTATCATCATCACCATCATCATGATAATGTTTTATTATATTATTATTATTATTTTTATATTATTATATTATTATTATTATTATTATTATTATCATTATTATTATCACTGTTATTATTATCATTATTTTTACTACTATTAGTATCATTATTATTATTATCTTCACTATTATTATTATTATCATTATTATCATCATCATTATCATGATTATCTGTTATCATTATCATTCTCATTATTATTATCACTGTTATCATTATCATTCTCATTATTATTAACAATTAAAAGTCTGATCAATCGAATACCCCAGACTATTTAAAATAACTAAAAACGCATATCAAATTACTAGCCCAAGAAAACAGAACAGGCGATGGACAAAAAAAAAAAAAAAAAAAAAAAAACCCCACACCTACGTACTACCACCCACCTTCGCCCTCTCACGTTCTCCTTCTCCCTCTCCTCCCCAAACCCACCTACAAACAACCCCCCCTCCCCCCCCGCCCCCCCTACCCCCCCCCCCCCCCCAAAAAAAAAAAAAAAAAAAATCACTATAAGAGGAATGAACACAGGCATCAAACACATGTACTGACTCCTGAAAACAGCACCGGTACATATCTGTGTATACTACAATCAGACAGGCAAAGAGAAGTTTTCAAGCTTGATTGAAGAGAGGCCAAAAGAGACAGATCTGAATCCCTCAGCCGATGTGGGGAGGACTGATCCAAATCAGAGAGGCTAAGAGGCCAAAAGAGACAGATCTGAATCCCTCAGCCGAGTGGGGAGGATTGAATCCAAATCAAGAGGCTTGAGAGGCAAAGAGAAGTTTTCAAGCTTGATTGAAGAGGCCAAAAGAGGCAGATCTGAATCCCTCAGCCGATGTGGGGAGGATTGATCCAAATCAGAGAGGCTTGAGAGGCAAAGAGAAGTTTTCAAGCTTGATTGAAGAGGCCAAAAGAGACAGATCAGAATCCCTCAGCCGATGTGGGGAGGATTGATCCAAATCAGAGAGGCTTGAGAGGCAAAGAGAAGTTTTCAAGCTTGATTGAAGAGGCCAAAAGAGACAGATCTGAATCCCTCAGCCGATGTGGGAGGATTGATCCAAATCAGAGAGGCTTGAGAGGCAAAGAGAAGTTTTCAAGCTTGATTGAAGAGGCCAAAAGAGACAGATCTGAATCCCTCAGCCGATGTGGGGAGGATTGATCCAAATCAGAGAGGCTTGACAGGCAAAGAGAATTTTCAAGCTTGATTGAAAAGAGGCCAAAAGAGGCAGATCAGAATCCCTCAGCCGATGTGGGGAGGATTGATCCAAATCAAGAGGCTTGAGAGGCAAAGAGAAATTTTCAAGCTTGATTGAAAAGAGGCCCAAAAGAGACAGATCTGAATCCCTCAGCCGATGTGGGGAGGATTGATCCAAATCAGAGAGGCTTGAGAGGCAAAGAGAAGTTTTCAAGCTTGATTGAAGAGGCCAAAAGAGACAGATCTGAATCCCTCAGCCGATGTGGGGAGGATTGATCCAAATCAGAGAGGCTTGAGAGGCAAAGAGAAGTTTTCAAGCTTGATTGAAGAGGCCAAAAGAGACAGATCTGAATCCCTCAGCCGATGTGGGGAGGATTGATCCAAATCAGAGAGGCTTGAGAGGCAAAGAGAAGTTTTCAAGCTTGATTGAAGAGAGGCCAAAAGAGGCGGATCTGAATCCCTCAGCCGATGTGGGAGGATTGATCCAAATCAGAGAGGCTTGAGAGGCAAAGAGAAGTTTTCAAGCTTGATTGAAGAGGCCAAAAGAGACAGATCTGAATCCCTCAGCCGATGTGGGGAGGATTGATCCAAATCAGAGAGGCTTGAGAGGCAAAGAGAAGTTTTCAAGCTTGATTGAAGAGGCCAAAAGAGACAGATCTGAATCCCTCAGCCGATGTGGGGAGGATTGATCCAAATCAGAGAGGCTTGAGAGGCAAAGAGAAGTTTTCAAGCTTGATTGAAGAGGCCAAAAGAGACAGATCTGAATCCCTCAGCCGATGTGGGGAGGATTGATCCAAATCAGAGAGGCTTGAGAGGCAAAGAGAAGTTTTCAAGCTTGATTGAAGAGGCCAAAAGAGACAGATCTGAATCCCTCAGCCGATGTGGGGAGATTGATCCAAATCAGAGAGGCTTGAGAGGCAAAGAGAAGTTTTCAAGCTTGATTGAAGAGAGGCCAAAAGAGACAGATCTGAATCCCTCAGCCGATGTGGGGAGGATTGATCCAAATCAGAGAGGCTAAGAGGCCAAAAGAGACAGATCAGAATCCCTCAGCCGATGTGGGGAGGATTGATCCAAATCAGAGAGGCTTGAGAGGCAAAGAGAAGTTTTCAAGCTTGATTGAAGAGGCCAAAAGAGACAGATCTGAATCCCTCAGCCGATGTGGGGAGGACTGATCCAAATCAGAGAGGCTTGAGAGGCAAAGAGAAGTTTTCAAGCTTGATTGAAGAGGCCAAAAGAGGCAGATCTGAATCCCTCAGCCGATGTGGGGAGGATTGATCCAAATCAGAGAGGCTTGAGAGGCAAAGAGAAGTTTTCAAGCTTGATTGAAGAGGCCAAAAGAGACAGATCTGAATCCCTCAGCCGATGTGGGGAGGATTGATCCAAATCAGAGAGGCTTGAGAGGCAAAGAGAAGTTTTCAAGCTTGATTGAAGAGGCCAAAAGAGACAGATCTGAATCCCTCAGCCGATGTGGGGAGGATTGATCCAAATCAGAGAGGCTTGAGAGGCAAAGAGAAGTTTTCAAGCTTGATTGAAGAGAGGCCAAAAGAGACAGATCAGAATCCCTCAGCCGATGTGGGGAGGATTGATCCAAATCAGAGAGGCTAAGAGGCCAAAAGAGACAGATCAGAATCCCTCAGCCGATGTGGGAGGATTGATCCAAATCAGAGAGGCTTGAGAGGCAAAGAGAAAGTTTTCAAGCTTGATTGAAGAGGCCAAAAGAGACAGATCTGAATCCCTCAGCCGATGTGGGGAGGACTGATCCAAATCAGAGAGGCTTGAGAGGCAAAGAGAAGTTTTCAAGCTTGATTGAAGAGGCCAAAAGAGACAGATTTGAATCCCTCAGCCGATGTGGGGAGGACTGATCCAAATCAGAGAGGCTTGAGAGGCAAAGAGAAGTTTTCAAGCTTGATTGAAGAGGCCAAAAGAGACAGATCTGAATCCCTCAGCCGATGTGGGGAGGACTGATCCAAATCAGAGAGGCTTGAGAGGCAAAGAGAAGTTTTCAAGCTTGATTGAAGAGGCCAAAAGAGGCAGATCTGAATCCCTCAGCCGATGTGGGGAGGATTGATCCAAATCAGAGAGGCTTGAGAGGCAAAGAGAAGTTTTCAAGCTTGATTGAAGAGGCCAAAAGAGCAGATCTGAATCCCTCAGCCGATGTGGGGAGGATTGATCCAAATCAGAGAGGCTTGAGAGGCAAAGAGAAGTTTTCAAGCTTGATTGAAGAGGCCAAAAGAGACAGATCTGAATCCCTCAGCCGATGTGGGGAGGACTGATCCAAATCAGAGAGGCTTGAGAGGCAAAGAGAAGTTTTCAAGCTTGATTGAAGAGGCCAAAAGAGACAGATCTGAATCCCTCAGCCGATGTGGGGAGGACTGATCCAAATCAGAGAGGCTTGAGAGGCAAAGAGAAGTTTTCAAGCTTGATTGAAGAGGCCAAAAGAGACAGATCTGAATCCCTCAGCCGATGTGGGGAGGATTGATCCAAATCAGAGAGGCTTGAGAGGCAAAGAGAAGTTTTCAAGCTTGATTGAAGAGGCCAAAAGAGGCAGATCTGAATCCCTCAGCCGATGTGGGGAGGATTGATCCAAATCAGAGAGGCTTGAGAGGCAAAGAGAAGTTTTCAAGCTTGATTGAAGAGACAAAAAGAGACAGATCTGAATCCCTCAGCCGATGTGGGGAGGATTGATCCAAATCAGAGAGGCTTGAGAGGCAAAGAGAAGTTTTCAAGCTTGATTGAAGAGGCCAAAAGAGGCAGATCTGAATCCCTCAGCCGATGTGGGGAGGATTGATTCAAATCAGAGAGGCTTGAGAGGCAAAAAGAGACAGATCAGAATCCCTGAGCCGATGTGGGGAGGATTGATCCAAATCAGAGAGGCTTGAGAGGCAAAGAAACGCTGACCAACGTTTCAGCGTGGTGTGAAATTCAACCTTTACCGGATGACGTTTGTGACCACACAGACCCGATTGTGCGGGTCGCCCGAGACCCACACATGTTGTAGAGGCTTATTGCTGATCCCTATTCAGATCGCGTGGGGTCTTGTAAGACCTACACCTGATAAAGAGCGGTTCAGCAACTTAGTCCTCACCCGATGGCGTGGGTCATGTGCGATGCATTAAGATGTATAGGTCCTGGGGGGAACCGCGACTAAATACGCTGATAATTGATGGTTGCATATACATAAAATGTCTGTGACCAACGGCTGTTAAGATCGTTGACAAACACCTAAGATTTCGTGAGCACAGCTCTCTCCGTTCATAAGATGTGATGTTTTCATTGAGTCACTGGGT
>CM065734.1:2913036-2923036 GCA_033310375.1 Conus canariensis
CCGCCAAGTTGTGTTTTAAGTCAGTGCTACAGGGTTTTTAATCACAATTCTGTTAAACAGATTCTGGGTGGGTATATCTTTTTATCCGAATCCGTTTCATGGTTACAAACCATAATTGAATGGGCTCCTCGCCTGGTCGTCTTTCCTTCAAGTCTAGTTAAAATCAATTTGGCGGTTTTTTTATTTAACTTTGCAAACAGACAGGCAAACAAACCCACACATGGGGATGAATTATATATGCTTGGTGGAGACAAACATTGATGCTGACAGAATCTTTGCACATAGAACTAAGCAAATTTGTCATAGTTGTAAAGCCATTTTGTGAAATGTAAGCGTACTGACAATTCAATCCATATCAATTTGTAACGTGAAGAAAAGAATAAACATATATTTATTTGCTTTGTTAAGCACCCCATCAAGTTGCCTTCTTCCGCCAGTGACTTTTGTTTTAATTTTCACTCTGAACTGACAGTTGGCCAGAGCTGTTTTACTCAGTGTGCTCAGTATAAGAAGATTTCACATTAAAAACTTTTCAGATGTTTATGATTTGCATTTCTGCACAGGGCGCTCTTCTCGGGCACAAAGTACAGAACATTTCGGCGGATAAGGGCCACTCAGCTTTACTGCAATGTCTTGCTAAGACAACATGAAAGGATTCCTACACCCGCCGTCGAGGTTATGATTACGCCCTCAATTTTTTTTTCTCTCGCTGCCTCATCTTCCACGCCACCTGAGTTTTATTCCATCTGTTGTTGTTCGTCCTTCGATTTCGAAGATGACCATGACTTCAATCTCAGATGGAAGATCGCTGAGTGTGGGTCCGCAGGTGGCTGATGAGGCCGATCTGGGCCCGGAAGGAATGCCCACATGTGGGACACATGTGGGTGGGTGTACAGTGGAGGTGGAGGTAGCTCTGGCCTTGCGCGCGGCTCGCTTTCTCTCAGCTTCTGCTGTGCGTCTCTTCTCTGATGTACATGCACCCTTTGTGAGGCTGCTTCGCCAGGCTGGGCGGTCCAGGGCAAGCGACTCCCAGGTGTTGAGGTTGATGTCCAGGCCTTTGAGGGACACTTTGAGGCAGTCCTTGAAACGTTTCTTCTGCCCCCAACTTTGCGCTTGCCCTGACTCAGTTCTCCGTACAGCAGTTGTTTCGGCAGTCGACTATCTGGCATTCTGACGATGTGGCCAGCCCATCTGCTCAGGATTTCTGAAGGAGAGTGTAGATGCTGGGGATGCTGGATCTTTCCAAGACCTCAGTGTCTGGGACTTTGTCCTGCCACTTGATGTGTAGGAGTCTGCGGAGACAGCTGAGGTGAAAATGGTTGAGCTGTTTGGCATGTCTGCTGTAGACAGTCCAGGTCTCACTGGCATAGAGGAGAGTGGTAAGTACCACTGCATGGTAGACCTTCAGCTTGGTGGTATTCCATCTACACCGCTCATTGCAGCTCCCCACCCACAGCAAGTGCCTGGCTTGTCCTGCCACAGCCCCTGCAAACCACAGCGAGCAGCCAGTTATCAGCCACCATGAGGCAACCCACTGGAGGAGAACTGCACAGCTGATGAGTCATGTTGGTACAACCATGAGTTAATCTGACAGTAAATTGGTTTCAGTCAGTCAGAGTCATTTTAATGCCGAACAATTAAGTAGTGGGGGAAAACAAGTGCAGGTTAACAATTCTTCCATCATTATAGTAATGACTTGGCAAAGATTTGAATTTTTTTAAAGGGGGTAAAGAAAGGGGGGTTGAAAATGAAGAATATGGGTAAATGTATATTATAAATATGAAAACCCTTCACGAGCTGCATGAGGGAACCATCACAGTCCCTCTCGAAGGCAGATCTATATGTATCGCCTGCTCCTAGGCCTTTCGTCCGCTGGATCAGACTCATCAGGGAGACACAGCTGATTGTGTCTGTGCTCTTGGCGTCAAATAGAGACACACCACAGTCCGTAATTCTGTGGTGTTCTCACCACCAAGGGTTCAAAAAAGAATCCAACAGCATCCCCAAACCAGCCAGCGAAAGGTAGTAGAAATGAAACAAAACGAAAGTGAGGAGAGGAAAACAGTTGCTGAAAAACTAAAAACATTATGCAAACAGTGTAAAATGTAGGGGACAATCTTTGAGTCAGAGTCATTTTGGTGGTGTTTCTTGGTGCCTGTTCTGACCAACATGCGCAGGACACTGTCTACTGAGACTTTCTGCAATGATGGCATATTCGTGGAGCCAGCTTGAGTGAGTTTCCCCACCACAGTGCGTCACCACATCCGTCCAATGACGGTCCCCATCGTCATGGTCACCACGAGACCAGGGCGTGAATGACCGCAGACTTTGAGACGCGTTTAATGCTGATCTATGAGGATGAGAATGATGATGAAGATGATGCCACTGATTTCCATTCTGTTCTGAAACTGCTTGACATGGTTCTAGTCCACGCTCACGTTCATGATATTCCCCAGTATCAACCAGGCCCGAGAGATACAGGCACCTACAGTGTTGGTCAGGAAATGTAAGCAAAGCTCTCAGAGACTCATCCATTAAGTGGGTGAGACTAGATAGACTATGTGGTTCCGGACTTTGCACTTGAGCCCACAACAAATTCAACTCTGTGTGCGAGGTGGTCAGGGCAGAAAATCTCATAAAATAATGGCTCTGATGGGAATCGAATCCATGACAATCCAGCCAGGAATCCACGATGCTAACCACTTTGCCTCTGATGCTGGTGTTTTTTGTTTGTTTTGTTTGTTTTTTTCTTTACAACCAATTTCAATAAATCTTCTCTCATAGATGGAATGTGAAACGTGGACGAAGTCATACAATTTTAGTGTGGATCCGTAGCACGGATCCAGAAGTTTGTTGTTCAGTAAGACTGAAAGTATGAGTAGAATGCCGGGCAGGTGGGTGACTCGACTGAAGGTAAGATTAACGTTCTACTAGCGGGCAGCTTTTAAGGACACGCTGTTGCTGACCAGAGTATGCAAAGGGTGGAAGGGACGTTACTCTTTTTGTCCATGTCGACAACTGCTTCCCACAAGGGCTATGTTCACGTAATTGATGCGATTATTACAGTCTACCAAAAAATGAATATTAAGAAGTTACAGTCAATAATAGATAACTCTATAAACAAAATAGATAGATAGATGGATAGATAGATACATACATACATACATACATAGATATATAGATACATATAAACATAAAGAGATAGATAGATCGATAGATAATAGATAGACAGATAGATAATAGATATATAGATAGATAGACAGATAGACAGACAGATAGATAGATAGATCGGTAGGTAGATCGATAAGAAGAAGACAGACAGACAGACAGACAGACAGACAGACAGATAGATAGATAGATAGATAGATAGATAGATAGTAGACAGATAAGAATTTCTTGTGACAGAAAGGAAAGTTCATGGAAACTTTCATTTCAGAACAACAATCATTTCCCCCAGTAGGCGAAACAAAACAAAATAAATCAAAGCAAAAACAACACATTGTTTGCATTCACACACTAATTCAAAGGGTGGATTCAAAATACTGTCGATTTTGGCTTGTTTCTCTGTTAGTTTTTTTTTTTTTCCTGCAACAAAAATGAAGTAAAACCTGCTGTACGTATATCAGACAAAAACGTTGACTGTAATACAAGTTATACAATATCTTCAGATCAAATGATAAATGATTTACCATTATGGTTTTACACAATTTTTGTATTTGACCAGATTTTCTGGTGTTTGTTCATTCATTATTCAGTCATTCATTCACGCATCAATGAAAAAAATGCACGAGGGACGCAGCGAGTCGACCTGTTAAACGGGCCCAGGGAAATCTGTGGATGTGTTCAGGTATTGACTGGGCTCTTAACAATGTCTGCCTCGCCGTCGTCACCAGTGTGCCAGCGTCAGAGTGATTTCCGTCGTCAATTAGACAACAAGTTATGGAGCCGAGCTGTAGCCTACAAAGGGAAGACTATCATCGGGTTTTTTTTTTTCTTTGTTTTTGTTTGTTTGTTTGTTGTTTGTTTTTTGTTTTTGCGTCTGAGGTTTTTGTTTGTTTGTTTGTTTGTTTTTCGTTCTGTATTTCGTTTGTTTCTTGTTCTTTTCCCTGTTTGGAAACCATTCAAAGCACTGCATTGCTAGTTCAGGTTCTCCTTACGATAAACACAGCTTTCTAATTTTGCCCAAAAGCTGCCCACGTTATCTTTCATCACACTCTAAAAGCTTCGCAATCTGCTACGGGAAGAAGCACTTTCAGAAATGAGAATAATCATGCGCTTCTGAGAGCCTGTTTAGGAGCCGTGCACTTTTACGCCATGCTTTGACGTCAGAGAAAGCAGACTAAAAGCTATTGTTGGCACATGGACATAGCAGTATGGTGGGAAAGCGAAAGGGGAATGAGCTGTCTGGCATTGTTTTACACCATGCCAGCTTACTCAGGGGTCAGTCGTCTCTGTTGAACATCAATGTAACTTGGGTAGAATTCATGGGGTGCGGGGTAGAGGGGGGGGGGGGGGGGGGCGGGTGTCAAAAGGATGGCGCAAACACCAATCCACGATCAAGTTTGAATGAAAGTGGTGCAGTCTTAGAGTCTGCTATTCATTTAGCACCGCATTAAAGACCGTTGGGTTTGTTTCGGTTTTACGTCCACCTCCGTTGAAGTCGCGATACTGTTCACAACTTGAACTAAAGGGGTTGAAGTTTTATCTATTTCTTAACCTCAGTGTATGCCTATTCCTGTTCTGTTTTATCAAAACCAACGCAAATTTAGAAAGAAAAAGAAAATAAAATGTAGAAACATGAAATGCGTGTGCACCCATATACATAGTACAATTCTAACTGCATCAATGACAAGTAGTTGGCATACAAGCATATGTTGCCATATAAATAAAAATCATAAGCACCCTCACAAATTTACTCCAATGGATGCCATATCAAATCAACATCATGCGTGTGCCAGTAAAAAGAATAAACCTCCAAGACGAGAGAAGAAGACAGGCTGACAGACGGATCATTAGACAGACAGGTAGACTAGCAACATAGATAAAGACAAGATGCAAAGCATATAAACGTACTCCCAGTTTATCTTGAATACGCGTGAGATATTCCATAAAGAGGAAAAACCCTTTGGGGCCGTTATAGCCGTTAGTAACGGCTACTCCGGTAAACATCGGGCATGATCCGTGACCCATAATGAACATACCTACAAATGTTCAGAGAGATCGGCCAAGTACTTTCTGAGATATTCCATAAAGAAGGAAAACCGTTATCGGCCTTAATGGCCGTTAGTTACGGCTATAACGGTAAAATAACACATCAGGCATGATTCGTAACCCATAATGAACATACCTTCAAATTTTCAGAAAGATCGGCCCAGTAGTTTTGTCTGGAGCGAGTGGAACACATTTTGACCATGGACGGGACACACACACACACACACACACACACACACACACACACACACACACACACACACACACACACCCCAGCATTTCTTCGTTGCCATTTAAAGTACTCCCTGTTCTGTAAGAACTGGGAGTACAAAAAAGCAGCAACAGAATTATTGTTGACACTCAATAACTCTACTTTTACATTCATACTTGACCACGTTTTGCATAGTGTATCATGCAGGAAATACACATGAATTATGGCGTACCATATGCACTAAACAATTAGAAGACAAACGACGGTGTGGCAACAGTTTGTACCGGACCTACGGCAGACAATGTACCAGGGAGATGTGCCTGGGGTTATCATATCTTGTTTTTGGTTGTTAAGGATGTTGTCTTTCACTGTATAGACCTCATTACTTTCTTGGCATTCCTCTCTCTCTCTCTCTCTCTCTCTCTTCTCTCTCTCTCTCTCTCTCTCTCTCTGAGAAAATAAGAGGAAATTGAAGCAATTGCTCAGGTGGTAGGGTACAAACAGGAAAGGACAGAAAAGACAAGCACTGCGACAAACATATAGAGATAGGCGAACAGAGAGGAAGTCAGAGACAGACAAACTGGAGAGAGAGAGAGAGAGAGAGAGAGAGAGAGAGAGAGAGAGAGAGAGAGAGAGAGAGAGAGAGAGATTCTCCTGATGTCTTTGATAACTTTCTACGAAAACGCACAAACGTACAGTCACAAATCGATCGTCAGTGTCGCTGGGCATCTTGGAATGGGGAAAGAAAATGGCCAGTCCATTCCTTAGCGCAGCGGGAAGCCGTTCATCACTGTGCTGTGTTGTGTGTTCCGGTGTGATAATGGTGGAAGAATGGACCAATTAGTTCGGATTATTTCCGTTCCATCTGCTGGTCTTTCCTGTGGATCCCAGCGTTAATGTCCCTTGCGTTGTTGTTGTCAGCGTGACCCCCATGGTGTCCCATCCAACCCCCACCATTGCCCTTTACCCTCCCCCCTAGCCATCTTTCTCTCTCTCTCTCTCTCTCTCTCTCTCTCTCTCTCTCTCTCTCTCTCTCTCTCTCTCTCTGTGTGTCCACTGCACCAAATTTTAATAGACAGGTCGAAGGGTTGCGTCCTGTGTTTCCACAAGCTTCGTTAAAATCATCAGCCACCGTGGCAAAGTGATTTAGTATCACAGGGGTCTTGGCTCGGAGGTCGTGAGTTCGATTCCCGTCAGAGCCATTTCTTTGTGGGATTTTTCTGCCCTGCCTGGCTCCTACACAATGATGAATTTACTACAGGTTCAGTTGGGAAGACTGAGACCAACTGTCAATACTTATTTACTTAGCGGATTCGTCTCTGAGAGTGTTACTCCAACTTCCTGACCAACACCGCAGGTGTCTCTATTTTTAGAGCCTGGTTGATACCGGGATATATCATGAAACTAAGCCTCGAGTACAGTCCTGTCCTGCACTCTCAGACCAGAATGGACACTGGAAGCATCATCAACAACAACATCCTCAACCCCATCGGTCAGTATACAAAGGAGTCTCAAACTCTGTTACCCTTCATGCCCTGCTCTCGTGGTGACTTCAGTGTCTACAGCTTTCCATGTCTAAGCCCTTGATTTGGTTTTGAAGTAGTCACCAGTATCAACAAATTCGTAGGGATTGTCGTTGGATGAACGTGGTGGCACCCACACACACACACACAGAAGAGAAGAGAGAGAGAGAGAGAGAGAGAGAGAGAGAGAGAGAGAGAGAGCTCATGCTAGCTCCGTGACTTAGCAGATATTATTTCTCAGTAGGGGGGCTTGATATTTGGTGCCCTGCATATCTGGGATCAGAACAGGCACCAGTGCATACCTGTGAAGGACTCGGAAGCAGTGCAGTGTCTCCTCTGGTGGGTTGCCTGTGTCGACGTGACAATGTCTGCTGCCTGTGGATTGCTGGTGCTGAGATTGTGGCTGGACAGAGCAGTCTGTAGCTATGGGTGGGGGGTGGAATAAGGGGCGTGGGTGCAATGCCCCTGGGGGTGGCATGAAAGTCAAGACAAAACAAATATTGAAATCAGTTTATTGGTTTCGATGTAATCCTGCCATATGGAACCTGTATTCACCATGGATCCCGATCTACACAACAGATCCACATCAAACTTTAATGGACTCATCCTTACACCATATTCTATAGGTGAGTTTCTGACAATTCGTGCTGTAAATTAACGTATGCTGCTGGCGAAATCAACCTTTTTTGGTGGGATTGAATGTTGACTACATAACGAAATCTCTGCAAACAGAACTCAGCAAATGACCATCTGTTGAAAACCAGTTTCGTTAACTATAAGGGTGTTGTCTACCAAGGCCTATTCAGATCCTAGTAAGAAAGAGAAACACAAAGGAAACATTTTTTTTTGTCTAGATTTACATCAAGCTGCTTTCTTGTCTCTGTCTTTTTCTCTGACTGAAAAGGTCTCCCCATAATTACTGTGAATAATGTATCAATGCATCAAGAAGAAAGTAATCATTATGTTAATGAGTTTACCATTGCTACATATTGCGCCCTCTAGGGGCACAAAACACAAAATTTGTTTTATATTTCAGCTGTATGCAAAAGCGACACCGTGAAATGGGAGATTTCAGGGGACAGTTTCGTTTTCTTCTTTAAATCAACTCCGCATCAAAAATCAAATAAGATCTTCATAGAGATATTTGAAATGTTTATGACAATAAAAAGAAAGAGAAATATACTACCTTCGGGATAAATAGCAAATGAGATATAATTACTTTTTCACACATCGTCGCACCTGCCATAATTAATATCCACATTTTTGTTTATTTGTTAAACAGTCATTCATTCATGCGTGAATGAGCTGTACAAGGCGTGCAGGGAGTCGAGCTGTAAAACGGACTCAGGGGACTCTCAGTGTGTTCCGGTATTGACTGGGCTTTGAACAATGTGCGCTCTACCGTCGTCACCAGTGTGCCAGTGTCAGAGTGATTTCCGTCGTCAGTCAGACGATAAGTTATGGAGCCAAGCCCACGTTTACAGCATGGTCACCGTTATGGCCTCTCCCTCTCTCGCCAGATGGTAAAACTTGGAAAGTCATAAGCACTCTCTCTATGTGTGTGTGTGTGTGGGGTTGTGTGTGTGTGTGTGTCTGTCTGTCTGTCTGTCAGTCTGTCTGTCTGTGTGCTTGTGGTGTGTGTGTGTGTGTGTGTGTGTGTGTGTGTGTGTGTCTGAATGCATATGGGTATGTATGTATCTCTCTCTGTCTCTCTTTCTCTCTTTCTCCGTCTCTCCCCCCCCCTTCTCTCTCTCTCTCTCTCTCTCTCTCTCTCTCTCTGTCTCTCTCTTTCTCTCTATCTATCTAACTATCTATCTCTATCTCACTCCCAAAGTGGTAAAACTGGGAAAGCCATAAGCACTCTCTCTATGTGTCTGTATGTCTGTCTGTGTTCTCTCTCTCTCTCTCTCTCTCTCTCTCTCTCTCTCTCTCTCTCTCTCTCTCTCTCTCTCTCTCTCCAGGTGGCAAAACTGACAAACCCGTATGCATTTTTCATCAACGATATGATGTATACAAAGTTTCCATTGCTGCACAAAATAGTTAAGAATATTCTTCTGTTCATGAAAGGTTACTATCTACAGATTATTCGGGCATCACTTAGTCATGGTTTTTCTGAAGTCTAGAAGCACATGCCATTAAAAAAAGTTTACTTTTTTGTACTGCTGTATCTTTGGCCTGAAGTTTGGGGTGAAATTAATTTTATTCACGAATATTCTGCTATGAACCATCTCCGTGAAGAACTGATCCCAAAGACAGATTATGTATATCCACGTTTATTTCGGGGGGAGTGTGTGTGTGTGTGTGTGTGTGTGTGTGTGTGTGTGTGTGTGTGTGTGTGTGTGTGTGTGTGTGTGTGCTGTGTTGTGTTGTGTGTGTGTGTGTGTGTGTGTGTGTGTGTGTGTGTGTGTGTGTGTGTGTGTGTTTGTGCGTGTGTGTGTGTGTGTGTGTTGCTGACATCGAATAGTGAAGGAACTGAATGTAACTTTGTTCCCAAATGCATGCTGTGTTTTCGTCTGAGGGAGTTACTTATACCTTAATTCTGCTACTTGCTGGTTCTGGAAAGACGTATTCACGTTATAATTTGCAGTATATCTGCAACTATTGTTAGCGCCCTTTGTTAATATAGGATATTCTCTCTCTCTCTCTCTCTCTCTCTCTCTCTCTCTCTCTCTCTCTCTCTCTCTCTCTCTCTCTCTCTCTCTCGGGGAGAGGGGTGTGCACACGCTTGTGAGAGAGGCTGGGCGGAATAGGAAAGCAACCGTTTTACTGATTTCTGTCCAGAAAGACTGAGGTCATTAGAAATCTAAAAGATCCATTCCCGTATTAAGAACAAAGACATCGCACCCATCGTCTACCTCTCTCCTGAACAACATCAAAGACGCAAACGTTTAGAGAGAAACCTGTCTCAGATCTGAGCTAAAAGGAAGATCAAGACCCGTTATCATTCGACCACATTGTGTCAAAATCAGCGTCGTACGGTCTCTGTCAAAACAGATCAGTGATGACGTGGGCTTGTGGGGTCACGCCGTGCCCAGACAGAGCGGCTCTGCAGCTA
>CM065734.1:2935536-2943036 GCA_033310375.1 Conus canariensis
GGGAAGGTGCATGCTATGTGTAACGTATCATCCATACCAATGGCCAAACTGACCTTCTCTTCCGAAAGTTGGTGATGGGATTTTACGTGTGTGCAAGATGTTGTGCGTGCGTTCACACACGGAACCTCGGTTTATAGTCTCATTCGAAGGACTGTATGGGAAGTGGAGTCAGAACCAATGTTAACTCCGAGGGAAAAATCCCCCTGCACCGAAATACGAGCCCGCAACCCCAGGATCACGAGTCCGGCGCTCTACCAACTGAGCTATTCCGGCCCTCTGAATGTGGCCGGGAGAGGATATAGTTTTCATGGAGGAAGGGACAGTATAAACGAGCAACGTTTGCGTCCCTTCTTTCAAGTACTGATGTCCCTGACCACGTGTTTGTCGGAAAAGAAAGAATGAAAAATATCAAGGAGCCCAATCAATGGCAATTACGCAGAATGGGCAAGGAATATCCGATTACGTGACCCAGTACAGGACGTGTTTATTACTGAAAAGAAACAGACCGAAGGGAAAACGGCAAAGATGGTAATGAACGTACATAATAAAAAAGGATTTCACCGTGAGGATTAGCTGTCATCCAATTACCATCACGTGCAAGGTTTCGTTCCCAGTCCAAGTTTGAAGTGGCACTCAACGTGAGGTCCACATTCTTCCCCTAATTTTCTCTGTAATAGGATTAGGTCGTTATGGTTACTTGTCAGGGAGATCTGGAACACATTTCGGACATTCATACTGGGAAGAGTGAGAACCACGAGGATGTTGCACTGTGATTCATGCGTCTGTCCTTGAGATACTGTTTCCAGATCCTTTGACCGTAAAAGAATACGAAGATTATATTGATGTACCTTTGTACGTTGTAATTAGTCAGTGTGTGTGTGTGTGTGTGTGTGTGTGTGTGTGTGTGTGTGTGTTTAAGATATTTTTAGAAAAATAGGATTGTACAGTTTTGTTGTTGTTGTTGGAATAATGGCTGATTTGTACTGGTATCAAATTGTGACAAGTGTAAAAAAAAAAAAAAAAAAAAAAAAAAGCGGGACATGGAAAGGAAAAGCAAGGAACGGTAAATTAAAGGAACAAGGAAAAGCAAGGAACGGTAAATTAAAGGAACAAATCTGTAGCAACAAGGATATGACACGAAAAAAAAAAAAGAGGAAAAAGTAGAGAACAGGTGAGAAAAAGAGGAAAAAAAGTAGAGAACAGTTGAGAAAAAGAGGAAAAAAAGTAGAGAACAGTTGAGAAAAAGAGGAAAAAAAGTAGAGAACAGGTGAGAAAAAGAGGAAAAAAGTAGAGAACAGGTGAGAAAAAGAGGAAAAAAGTAGAGAACAGGTGAGAAAAAAGAGGAAAAAAAGTAGAGAACAGGTGAGAAACAGGTGAGAAAAAGAGGAAAAAAGTAGAGAACAGGTGAGAAAAAGAGGAAAAAAAGTAGAGAACAGTGAGAAAAAGAGGAAAAAGTAGAGAACAGGTGGAGAAAAGGAGGGAAAAAGTAGAGAACAGGTGAGAAAAAGAGGGAAAAAGTAGAGAACAGGTGAGAAAAAGAGGGGAATAGTAGAAAAAGAAAGGAATAGCTGACATGAGAAGAAAGCAATAGAAACAGTTGAACAGTAAGATACAGTAGTGAAAAGTAGAGGATCGGAGAAAAAGGATAGAATAATGGGGGAGAGGAAGGGGGGTGGGTGGGTATGGAACAGTTGGAAAAGGTAGAGAACAATTTGTTTCAGTAGAGGCTAGTTGGTGAAAAAGGAAACAGCAAGAAAAGAGAGATCTGTAAGGGAGGAAAAAGGGAATAGTAGAACAAAGAAAGGAATGACAGAATAATAGAAAGGAATGGTAACGGTAGGAAACCAAACACAATAGGATGAAAAAGAAGGAAACAGAAGAAGAAAAAAAGGGAAGAATAATGGAAACAGAAGGCAGAAATACGGACAAGAAAAGAAGAAAGAAGGGAAAGAGAGAAAGAAAGGAATGGGGGGGGGGGGGGGGAGGGGGGGGGGGGGAGTGGGAAAAATCATGAGAATAGTGGAGAAATGTAGGGAATGGGAACAGTGGGAATGACAGGAAACAGGAGGAAAAAGATAGGGAATAGTAAAATGAGGGAGCTGTAGACAAAAGCGGGAAATATTAAAAACGAGTAGGGAATAGTTGGGGGACTATAATTAAGAAAAAAAAAGGTAGACTACTAAGAAACGATAGGAGGTAGCAGAAAATATGAGAATGATAGAAATAGTAGAATAGTGGGAGGGGGGGGGGGGGAATACTCGGAAATGGTAGAAAATGTGGGAATGGTAAACAAACCGCCACAGGCTGACTACTTCCGGAATGTCAAGGTTCAGACCGACGTGAATGCGATTCCTTGGAGTAAGGATATGTCGAGAATGCATGCGTACTTACATGTGCATGTATACATGCATACACAAGGACAGACACAATATGCGGACGCATGAGTGCACACGCGCACGCGCATTCACACATGCATCCAAGCATGGGCACACGAGCACGCACGCGTGTGCACACACACACACACACACACACACACACACACACACACACACACACACACACACACACACACACACACACACAATTGTAACAGTTTCGCAGACATTGTTTTAAGCTAAGTAACCCAACACATTGGGATGCACACAATGCATGGTTGAGGCATTTGCGAAGTTTCTTCATCATTAATTACTGCCATTATTATTGAGAGTACTTACATAACGCCTATCCTCGGTTAGAGAACAAGTTCTGCGCACCTAATTAACGAGCCACGTTCTCGTTTGCACAACGGGCTGCCTACCTGGGCAGAACTGAATGAAGAGCTGCCTGTTGGCATCACATTCAGCCGTTTCCCGTGTCGTTCAGTCGAATATCATTCACTTAGTGCTTTATCCACTCTTTCGGTTTTCCACGGAGAAATCTTAAATAAATGTTTGCGAACCGCCAAGAGAAACGTGGACAAACGAGTCACAAGACAAAACACGACGCGTTTCGACCTCTTAGGTCTTCTTCAGGCAAGACACAAACAAATAATGCAACGAAAATGAACGAATTTGGTACTCAGCTTCGATCTCTTCACTCACACACACATACTAACGGAAAAACTTACCTCTCTTCGGAAAGGTAAGTTTTTCCGAAGTCTACCCCCTTCTTTTTTTTTTCTTAAAGAGGGTCAAGAGATCGAAGCTGAGTACCAAATTCGTTAAGTTTCGTTGTATTATTTGTTTGTGTCTTGCCTGAAGAAGACCTAAGAGGTCGAAACGCGTCGTGTTTTGTCTTGTGACTCGTTTGTCTACTTGTCTCTTGGCGGTTCGTTAACATTTATTTAAGATTTGTTTAGATTTCCTCCTGCAGTCTTCTCACTTTCCACGGAGAGTACGTGCTATGTATATACATGTCATCCATACTAACGGAAAAACTTACCTCTCTTCGGAAAGTTAGTGTTGGGATTTCATGCGTGTGCAAGGTGTAATGCGTGCGTTAAGACACGTATCCTCGATTTACAATCTCATTTGAGGGGATTTGGGGGGGAAACGGAGTCAGAATCAGTATTAACTCCGAGGGAAGAATTATCTCCCACTGTACCGAAACGGCGCAGCGGAGATTCGAACCCGCAACCCCAGGGTCACTAGGATTACGAGACCGGCGCTCTACCAACTGAGCTATTTCAGCCCCATCTAACTTCATCTCATGCGTACTGTGGCTTCTTGCTAAGCGGATTGGTGCTAGTGTATATGGAGTTGTCTGCCCGCAGTGACGCCCCCATGGTGAGTCTGGAACTGTGCCTACGAGAGTCTCCACAGGAACGAGGGAGTGCAGTTGGCACGAAGCAGGAGCAGAAATATTCAATCCTGTGTCAGAGATAAAAGGCAAAACCTGGTCATCGCCCTCAAAGGGTAAGCACTATCAGGAGAGCAATGAAATAGAACATGATGAAGTCAATACATGACTAGATTGATACAGTTTCAACACAATACCAGCACACTTTTTCTTAATTTTTTTTCTTGGTTGACAACGATTTTGAGAGAATATTCTTATGAAAAAAGACTATGAACAGTGTAACATTGTCAATGATGGAGAGTAGTCAAATCAAGTCGAAAAGGCACTACTATACTGAACTAGATACGGAAACTAAAGAATGGCAATGACTGGACAAGCGCACAGAAACGTGGACGACGTATGATGGTAAAGGTAACATACACACGTACGCATGTACGCGCGCGCGCCCACTCACACAAGCGCGTGCGTTTGCACACGCGCGCACTCACACACACCACACACACACACACACACACACACACACACACACACACACACACACACACACACACACACACACACACAGAGTGAGAGAGAGAGAGAGAAAGAGCGAGGGGGGAGTCAGTGGAGCCACAGTTGATTTCCGTTGTGGGTTTGGTAAACAAAGAGACAGGCATAAATTAAACAGACGATGCTGGGCATGACCGAAAATCATTTGATCCCAGATGCACAAATAATCAATAACAACGACACCAATTGTTTGATTCCATTTGGGACTCGGTCAACACACACCACTGGCTGGGTCCTTCCATTTGATGAACGTTCGTTGAACACCGACACTTTGCTTCCATTTGATGAACGTTCGTTGGACACCGACACTTTGCTTCCATTTGATGAACGTTCGTTGGACACCGACACTTTGCTTCCATTTGACGAACGTTCGTTGGACACCGACACTTTGCTTCCATTTGACGAACGTTCGTTGGACACCGACACTTTGCTTCCATTTGATGAACGTTCGTTGGACACCGACACTTTGCTTCCATTTGACGAACGTTCGTTGGACACCGACACTTTGCTTCCATTTGACGAACGTTCGTTGGACGCCGACACTTTGCTTCCATTTGACGAACGTTCGTTGGACGCCGACACTTTGCTTCCATTTGACGAACGTTCGTTGGACACCGACACTTTGCTTCCATTTGATGAACGTTCGTTGGACGCCGACACTTTGCTTCCATTTGACGAACGTTCGTTGGACGCCGACACTTTGCTTCCATTTGACGAACGTTCGTTGGACGCCGACACTTTGCTT
This sequence comes from Conus canariensis, assembly GCA_033310375.1. Lineage (NCBI taxonomy): Eukaryota > Metazoa > Mollusca > Gastropoda > Neogastropoda > Conidae > Conus > Conus canariensis. The sequence goes on from CM065734.1 coordinate 2,940,608, forward strand.
CCATTTGACGAACGTTCGTTGGACGCCAACACTTTGCTTCCATTTGACGAACGTTCGTTGGACACCGACACTTTGCTTCCATTTGTCGAACGTTCGTTGAACAATGCAATGAGACGGACACTTTGCCTCCATTTGACGAACGTTCGTTGAACAATGCAATGTGACGGACACTTTGCCTCCATTTGACGAACGTTCGTTGGACAATGCAATGAGACGGACACTTTGCTTCCATTTGACGAACGTTCGTTGGACAATGCAACGGGGCACTTTGCTTCCATTTGACGAACGTTCGTTGGAAGTATCATGACACGGAGTCTTTCCTTTCATTTGGCAAACGTTCATTTAACAATACGATGACACTTTTGTCTTCTAATTGACAGATATACATCAGATAGAACAGTGAGCCTAATTTCTTCTACCTGGCGAACACTCAGTGGACAATACAAAGACACTGTTTCTTTTCTGTTTAGCAAACGTTCATAAGACACTACAGTGACTCTTTTCTTCTCATTGGTGGATATTCATCGGACAATACATCGACACTAAAGTTTTCTACCTGGCGAACGTTCATTGAAGAATACAATGACAGTAAAATGTTCTACCTAGCGAACGTTCTTTGAACGATACAACGATTCTAAATCTTCTGCCTAAAGAACATTCATTGGGCAATACATTGACACTAAAGTTTTCTACCTGGCGAACGTTCATTGAACGATACAACGATTCTAAATTCTTCTGCCTAAAGAACATTCATTGGGCAATACATTGACACTAAAGTTTTCTACCTGGCGAACGTTCATTGAACGATACAACGATTCTAAATTCTTCTGCCTAAAGAACATTCACTGGGCAATACAATGAGACTGTTTCAACGTTCATTGGACACTACAAAAGCACTAAATCCTTCTATTTTGCAAACGCTCTTTGGTCAATACAATGATACAATTTTCCCTGGTTTTTGGCGAACGTTCATTGGACTGTACAATACTACTAATTTATTCTAACTGGCGAACATTCATTAGAAAATACAATGACATCATTTTCTCCTAACTAGCGAACTTTCATTGGACAATACCACAAACGAAAATGTTTCCTTTTGTTTGACAAGGGTTCGGTTAAAAAAAAAATCCAATTGTAAAACTTTCTCTGAAACATATGATAAGACTGTCCTTCCTTCTACCTGAGATACTTCAATGAGAAATAATGATACAGATGATAAGCGACCACCCGTTGAACGCTCAGAGGGAAAAAAAACATACCGAGAGTGACTGTCCTTTTACAGTTGTTCGACATCCGACTCGCTCCAGGTGCCCGTTTGTGGTTGATAAAATGCCAGAATAAAGCAACGAAATAAGCTCTCTGTTTCTGGGTTTTTTTTCTCTCTGTTCCCCTGCAAAAAAAGTACTGGACAAAACAACTGCCTCCCCACCTCCTTCCCGAATCTCCCTTCTCCCCCACCCCACCCCCGCCATGTCCAGTTCCAGCCGCCAGCAGTTCAACTCCACTCCTCCATACTGCCCCTCAGCCTCACATCACAGTGATGGTACCTCTCTCTCTCTCCTCTCTCTCTCTCTCTCTCTCTCTCTCTCTCTCTCTCTCTCTCTCTCTCTCTCTCTTTGTCTGCTACCTCCCACTACTATTGAAACGGCGTGACGTGATGAAATTAAAGAAGACACACACACACGCGCGCGCGCACACACACATCTATTTCCACATCCTTCACACACACACACACACACACACACACACACACACACACACACACACACACACACACACACACACACACACACACTTGTGCTTGTGACATAGAAGACGAAAATATCAAGATAATTCCGACCACTTTATTTATAATCTCTTTCATGTCAGATACTATTAGACGAAAGATGAAAACCTTTAACACACACACACAATGGGGGAAACAAGGGAGGTAATCAGTCAGTCTGCGTGACAGAAAATAGCTTCCCCTGGAGGTCGATAGCACTCAGGTCACTTGGTTTGGACAACGTCTTTATGGAAAGGTCATTCTGTGACTGTTCGTTCGATCTGCCATCAGTTTCAGACTCTCTCTCTCTCTCTCTCTCTCTCTCTCTCTCTCTCTCTCTCTCTGTGTGTGTGTGTGTGTGTGTGGTGTGTGTGTGTGTGTGTGTGCGTGTGTGTGTGTGTGTGTGGTGTGTTAGCTGGTCAGAGAGAGAGACAGAGAGAGAGAGACAGAGACAGAGAGAGAGAGAGACAGAGAGAGACAATAGGACTAGACCAGAGTCAATGCACTAAACTAACTTAACCCATTTACGGTTATCATATTCAAGTTACCCAGCCTTACTTTTCCTTTGTTTGATGTCACTAAACTCAGACCTTGTCACTCTTTTTATTTTTTTTTTTTTCTTCAGGAAATGATGTTGATGTTGTCAGCCGGGTCATCTTTGTAG
>CM065734.1:2950536-2953036 GCA_033310375.1 Conus canariensis
TATGACAGACTACTTGGGCGTTTCTTTGTTAATCAAATCATTTGATGAGAGCAGACGTGGACTCTGATTCAGCTCCTTAGGAACGTCTTCCGATTGTGTGACCTGAATAAATCTCGCCAGAAAACCCCAATGTCAAAGGACAGTGTAAGGGACACAACTCTGATTACTGACTTCCTAAAACGTGTTTTAGTTCGCTCCCATAAACCAATAATCAATCATTGAGATTTGGGTTTCCCTTTTCGTCGATATCCGTTGTTGTGGGTCTTGCCTGAATAAGACTAAATGTCAAAGTGCGTCTTTTTTTTTTTTTTTCCAATGTGTTTGTCTTTTTCGTTCGGCGGAACAGTATATTTTTTCTTTTTCTTTTTTTTTTTTAAGTTCCGCCTGCAGTCACTTCACTTTTAAACAAACAATATAGGCCTACGCGATATTATTTCTGAATTTCTTTGTTGATTAAGTGACATTTGAGAGCATACGCAGACACTTGCCTTCGATCCCTACGAATACCCTGGTTTCTATCGTATCTTCCGGTTGTGGCATTGTCATTTTCTTTTTTTTTCTAAATCTCACTAGGCCGCGCCACAAATTTCCTGAGAAACGGTACAGGGGAGCACAACTCCAGAAATATCGCAACACTTGGGCCATGTTACGCAAAGTTTACTTCTTTTCCCACAGAAAAAAAAAAAAATCTGCATTCCAAAAGGTAGATTTCTCACAAGAGAACAAACCGCTTGAATAAGCAAGCTAACCTCTTAATATTTTGTAGATAATCCTTCATTTAGTTCTGAAAGTTTAACATTTCTTTTATCGTCCCTTGTAACAAGAACAGATGATTTTCCAAGTAACTAAGACACACCTTCACTTGAAGCAACAGCGAACATGATTTTCCGAGTTACTGAGACACACCTTCACTTGAAGCAACAGCGAACATGATTTTCCGAGTTACTGAGACACACCTTCACTTGAAGCAACAGCTAATATGATTTTCCGAGTAACTAACATACACCTTCACTTGAAGCAACAGCTAACATGATTTTCCGAGTAACTAACATACACCTTCACTTGAAGCAACGGCGAACATGATTTTCCGAGTAACTAACATACACCTTCACTTGAAGCAACAGCGAACATAATTTTCCGAGTAACTAACATACACCTTCACTTGAAGCAACAGCTAACATGATTTTCCGAGTTACTGAGACACACCTTCACTTGAAGCAACAGCTAACATGATTTTCCGATTAACGAAGACGCACCTTCACTTGAAGCAACAGCTAATATGATTGGTCTACGGTATGCTGGCTTTGCTCTTGTTTGTTTATGTAATTCTTTACATTTCTTATCACATCAGATCAGCCAAGCTGTAATCCAGTTCTTATCGTTGCCTTGCCTGCCAGTGTATCTGCTCTCTCATTTCCTTTAACTCCAGCATGTCCAGGGCAGTGCATCCATATGAATCTCTCCAGTGGAAGGTTTCACATTACTTCATGCCAAGCAGGGCTTCCCATTCCAGTCTCCACGTTTTGAAGCAGGTTCATGGAGTCAGTCAGCATTATGGCTTCTTGAGTTTTAAACTAGCCTGTGGGTGAAAGCCAGTGGAAAGCTTGTGTCACTGCCTCTACCTCCATTGTTAGACTTAGAAGTTGTTCAACTATACGTGTTATTGTCTTCCTGGATAGTTCGGCCATTTTGCTTCACTGTGTATCCCTAGTCTGACTTACCTTTGATGACAAAACCGTTAGTGTATATAACAATATCATCTTCTGCGCCAAGGTTTTCTACCTGCATCTGAATTTCTGCGTTGGTTTTGCCTTCCTGCCCCTCTCGACAGTGTCGTCCAAGTTCTGGGGCGATGGCAATTTGGTAGAGGTGTTTAAACTGATCCGGATCCTTTTCCTATTTCTTTGTTTCTTAGAGTTCTGCTTACTAGCACAGAAGCTGTATATTGTCTTCTGCCTGTCCCATCCATGATTTTTCACGTTCTAGCCAAGTGCCTTTTGTTCTTTGACCGCCACATGCAATGGGTTTTGGGATTTTCAAGTTCTCTGAGATATGCCTTCACCTGTTCCAGCTTGTGTCTTGCCTGCATTGAAGGAAGGTCAAGCATGTCTTGCATAGTTTCAACTGGTGTATCGTTTCTGGTTCCCGTGATCAGTCTCATTACTTCATTTTGAATTCTTCCTAATTTAAGAAGATTTCTCTTGGACACTGTTGTAAGCCACAATGCATAATCAATCACACTGTGTACAAGTGCGTGACACAGTCGGTAGAGATGGCGCTGTTCAATGCCTTTAGCTGGCATTGCTTTCATGGCAGATAGGCCTTTTTTTGCATTTAAGAACAATGTTCTCAACATGCTTTCTAAAGGTTAGCATTCTGTCAAAGCTTACACCCAAATAGCACAGGTAGTCAATTGATTTAATTGGAATTCCATTGAAGGAAATCGGTGAGGGTACTTGTCCTGATGTCTAGTTGTTGAGAGTGCAGATCAATGTCTGGG
>CM065734.1:2958036-2963036 GCA_033310375.1 Conus canariensis
TGTCGCTCCGCTTTTGTTAGTATGTCTGGGTCTTCGTTACTATATATGGCCTCGCCGGTCATTTGTTTTCGATCGCTATCGGTTTTGGTGATACTGCGCTGTTTGAGTTCAGGGCAGTGACAGTGGTCATTCATTTTATTATTGGATTATGATACCATATCGGGGTTGACCCAATATTGTCTCTTATTCAGCAGCGGCGAGCGCTTCCGCTCTCCGGTGTTGTTGTTATATGCCGTTGAAGAAAACAGTAATTCTATATTATTTTATAAATTCCCTGTGGATAATTTCGTTGATTGATTAATGGCATCATCCTGTCCCATTTGGGTACATACTGTTTGAGGTGTGTCGATTGAGATATGGAATAATATGATATTGATAGTGTGGTATGTGAAAGGATGGTTGTTAATAATTTTTGTCACATTGACAGTATTATTAACTGACTTTGTTGACTTCGATATTCCAGAATATGGAGAAAGCCGGGGTGTTCATAATCGGAAGTTAACAACTGTTTGTTTTGTGTGTGTGTTGTGTGTGTGTGTGTGTGTGTGTGTGTGTGTGCGGTCTGTTTGCTTGTTTCTTTTTACGGATATTGTAGGCTGATTTATGTCCCGTTTGGTAGAATTGTGAGTGCCAGATTGGGTTGTTGGTGTATGTGTTATACTTAGTTTGATGGCTCAAATGCCTTGGCCGACATTGAAGTCGCAGAGACAATGGATTGTAGTTCTGGTGGTGCCCGAAGTTCTATGATCAGTTGCGGGCCAGAGTAGTCATGAAACTATTTTATGTCCAGGTGTCGACAGGGTTTGACCGCTCTGCTGCTGCAACCTCTGGTGTGAGGCATCTTACCTGGTACTGCCCTGTTTCCGACTTCTTTCTGGCCGACCTCTAGGTCATCGCTACGAACGACTGGGAGGGGGCGAGCTCATCCTTCTGCGAACGTCGGAGCTCCCCCTCCTGCTGCTGAGATCTGCTGAGCGGCTGAGCTGCTGGGCTCTTCATTTTCTTCAATGTGTGTCACAGTGTACTTTGAATCAGTGACTCCGTGTTGGACCTTGTGACATCGTCGATTCTTCATCGTTCGGCACTTCGTCTGCTGGGGCATCAGGACCTCAGTGACAGTGTGGTCACCAGTGCACAGTCCGTGAACGTTCGTGAAGGAAGGGGAAAAAGTGGGAGTGTGGGAATTGATTGTGTGAAAAAAAAAAGAAAAAAAAGACGGTTCGAGTGTGTGAAGGGTGAATGGTATTGTGCGTGAGTTGTTTATATATATATGTATTGTGTGGAGGGGGAATTGTAACGAATTTTTTTTTTCTTTTTTTTTTTTTTTTTTGGGGGGGGGGGGGGGGGGGGGTTGGGGGGTGTCGTTGTGTCCCCTTTGGTGTATCGTACTCGTGCGGGCACGGTGGGTGGCATCCTACCTCGGGATGACCCAGCCCCAAGTTACCACGTGATAGTACCTGGAGTATCTCTGGTCCGGTATTAACCCTGTGTGAGTTGGGGTCCCTTGAGGCTTCCTGGATTTAAGGTGGGGTGTCGGGGCATTTTTATTGTGTATTGCTGATTTGGGTGGAGTTTTTTTTTTTTTTTTTTTTTTTTTTTTTTGTATTATTGTTTGAAGATTTTTTTTTTTTTTTTTTTTTTGGCTGATAGTGTGTGGGTGAGTGTGAATTTGAATAAAATTTGATTGTTTGTTGCACCTATTATTTAGTGTTTTGTATTTTTGTTCTGTGGTGTTGGTAGTTTTAGAGTGTGGGTGGGGTGGATTAAAAGGGGGTACCCTTCTACATTCGGGTATCCCTGTCACCGCACTAGGCGTAGTGACAATAGCCAAAAGTTGAAAGACAGCATGTCCACCATATGTGTTTTTAATAAGTGAAAATAATCAAAATAAAAGAAAGGTAAACTCAGAGAGAGAGAGACAGACAGACAGACAGACAGACAGACAGACAGATAGACAGACATTGTAGGCAACGAAGTGGCCAATTCTTCGTCTCGTCCAGCAGTATCTCATAACAAAGCCGGAAGAGAGAGAGAGAGAGAGAGAGAGAGAGAGAAGAGAGAGAGAGAGGAGAGAGAGAGAGAGAGAGGAGACTGACTGACTGACTGACTGACAGACAGACTTTGTAGGCAACGAAGTGGCCAATTCTTCGTCTCATCCAGCAGTACCTCATAGCAAAGCCGGGAGAGAGAGAGAGAGAGAGAGAGAGAGAGAGAGAGAGAGAGAGAGAGAGAGCAGCGATAACCTACACAACGCAATTTCAGAAGAATGTAGAATGTGATCACTACGGTCACAAAAGAAAGGCGTTCTTAGCCTGAGTGGAAAATTGTCTTTTGAGATGAATCGAGCTTGTGCTTGTCTTTGAGTTTTCCATGCAGTTTGAAAAATTCTTACCAGTAATCATCTTTTTCTTGTTGTGGCCATGTGTGGGTATTATCGAACTTGAAAGGTTTGTTTTAAAAACTGATGGTTTTGTTGAACCTTATTGTTTCCCCCCCCCCCCCCCCAACCCCCCCCCCCTCCCCTCCCTCCCCACCCCCACCCCTCTCACAGTTCAACTATTAGAACGTTTGATTGATACATACTTGTGAATGTAGATCTATTTTCTCGTACTAGTACTATGTTGTGATATTCATAACATATAACTTTGTGTTGTGGTGTTTTGCGTGCTGCTTTTTTTTTTCTTTCTTTTTCTTTTTCTTTTCTAAATTGTTTTTTCTTTTCTTCATTTCTTTCCGTCTTTTTGTTTATCATTTTTACATAGCAATCTTTCTCTTCATTTCAACTTTCAGTTGAAATTATTTTCTTACAAATTCATTGTGTGTGTGTGTGTGTGTGTGTGTGTGTGTGTGTGGTGTGTGTGTGTGTGTGTAAGCGTGCGTGTGTGCGTGCGTGTTTGTGCGTGCGTGTGTGCGTGCGTGCGTGTGTGTGTGCGTGTGTATGTGTGTGTGTGTGTGTGTTTTGTGTTGTGTTGTACGTGAGTGTGTGTGTGTGTGTGTGTGTGTGTGTGCGCGCGCGCGCTCGTGCAAACATACATGCGTGCATGCGTGCGTGCTTATATGTTACCCCGCTTATTCTTCTTAATTTGTTCCCACTCCCCACCCACTCCAGCCCCGCCAGACACACTTCTGCGGACTGTGTTGTTGTTAGAGAGCAGAATCTTTTGTGTTCTTTATTGGTTATTTATTTTCTTCTTCGATCTGTGGAGACAACTGTCGTGGGCGAGGGTTCTTTAACATACACAAACTGCATTCTGTACAGGTCAAGGGTGATCATCGTCACTCAAGATATATATATATGTATTATGCGCTCTCCTATGCGTCACAATCACTCGACAGAAAAACGTTTCGCTGTAATCTCCCAAATTATGAATTGTTTGATGCATTACAGTCATTTTACATGAAAACGCTTCACTTAAATCTCCCAAATTATGCACACTTTGATGCATCATTATCACTAGACATAAAAAAAATATTCCGCTTGAAACTCTAAGATCATGCGCTCTTGGATGTGTCACTAGTCTCTTACATGAAAACGTTTCGCTCAAATTTCTTAGTCATTCTCGATCAGATTTTTCCACCATTTGAATCCTCCCTCCCCCCCCCCCCCCCCCCCCCCCCCCCCCCCCCCCCGCCTCCGATTAACATGTTTTCACTGGATCTGAAATTTTTATAGTGGAAAGATTTTGAACAAAATTTCGGGTACTTTTTTTTTATTTTTATAAGATGTAGTTTAAGGAGTTGTGTGAATGAATGACTTGTGTGTTGATTTTAACGTGGTGACAGCCCTGATATGGCCCCTTGCGGTCGGCTGGGCTATAAGCAACATCACCTTACCCTTACTATGTACTTAGATGTCATGTTTTGGAGTATTTTTGGGCGCTGTCAACAAACTTCTGATTGCTGGATGCTAATGAACAAATATCACGCATAACCTGTTCAGGGGTGCAAACTGTGTCGGAATTTTCATGGAGAGAGAGAGGGAGGGAGGGAGGGAGAGAGGGAGGGAGAGAGAGAGGGAGAGAGAGGGAGGGAGGGAGAGAGAGAGAGAGGGAGAGAAAGATACATAGAGAGAGAGAGAGAGACGGAGACAGAGAGAGAGGTAGAGAGAGAGAGGGGGGAGAGAGGGAGAGAGAGAGAGAAAGGGAGGGGGGGGAAGGGAGGGAGAGAGACAGACAGACAGACAGAGAGGGAGAGAGAGGGGGGAGAGAGAAAGAAAGAGAGAGTGAGAGAGAGAAAGAGATGGAGAGAGACAGAGAGAGAGGGAGGGGGAGATAGAGAGGGAGAGATAGAGAGAGGGGAGAGAGAGAGGGGGGGAGGGAGAGGGAGAGGGAGGGAGAAGTGAAGAGATGATTATATGTATACATCAAGCACGCGCATGTGCGCAAATGGTCGTACACTTACACATAGAAAAGCACGTACGTAACAAGTGAGTGTACATACATATGTTACCACAGATATAGTCACGTGTAATGAGGGAAAGAAATATAGCACACAAACACGTGCACGCGCAATATCTCTCTCTCCACACACACACACACACACTCTCTCTCTCTTCTCTCTCTCTCTCTCTCTCTCTCTCTCTCTCTCTCTCTCTCTGTCACTCACACACACACACACACACACACACACACACACACACACACACATATACGCATGCACGCACGCACGCACGCGCGCGCACTCCACACACACACACACACACACACACACACACACACACACACACACACACACACACACACACGCAGAAACTTAAGATTCTTTATTTCTTTTCAACATAGCTGCAAGAAAGGTTAGAAAACAATCACGAAGGAAGGCTAGAGTGAAAAATACAGCTGTAATATAACCACATCAATCAGGTTACAAGGTATTATTTATAAAATTCCTTCCCGTAAAATTGATGCTGTTAGTTTTCTAAACTACCAGGAACAGTCATCCAGGGATTAGGCCTTCCTCTCATGTTAAATACTCTGTGAAATCTTTTTGACTTTTCACTATAA
>CM065734.1:2968036-2975536 GCA_033310375.1 Conus canariensis
TTCTGCTACTACTATTGTTGCTGCTGCTGCTGCTACTGCTACCACATTTACTACTTCTTCTTCTGCTGCTGCAATTCAACAATAACAACTACAACTACTGCTACTGCTGCTGCACAACAACGACATCAGCTACATCCTACCACTGCTGCTGCTGCTGCTACTACCACTGCTACTGCTACAACAACAACATTAACTACTACTTTTACTACAACTGCTACTACTACAACTACTACTAGAAATACTACTACTACTACTGCTGTTGCTGCTGCTGCTGCTGCTGCTGCTGCTGCTGCTGCTGCTGCTGCTGCTGCTACAGTGACGTCAATGCCGACCTCGCTGTGAACATACCTGAGCGATTTGGAGGGCTTTGTGCTGCGGGCAGCGTCCGGTTAGCACTGGTCTTTGAGACCGGCAGACGACGTAATAGGGACTCCACTCCCTGAACATATAGGCGTTGATTCCGTCAGGTAGATCTTTGCAATGTGGCAGGTTGATGTAGCAGCGTGTACAATAACGGTAACATCGGAGGCGATAGTAATCATCTGCACGGAAAGGAACACAGAGATGCATTCTCAGTTGCTCCAAGAAGAAAAAAAAACAATCCACCCGAAGGTGGAAGTGGGACCTAGACAAGTACTGTCCTCAACTGCCGAACAAACCAGCTGGGAGCAATCCTGCACTGTCCTCAACTGCCGAACAAACCAGCTGGGAGCAACAATCCTGCACTGTCCTCAACTGCCGAACAAACCAGCTGGGAGCAACAATCCTGCACTGTCCACAACTGCCGAACAAACCAGCTGGGAGCAACAATCCTGCACTGTCCTCAACTGCCGAACAAACCAGCTGGGAGCAACAATCCTGCACTGTCCTCAACTGCCGAACAAACCAGCTGGGAGCAATCCTGCACTGTCCTCAACTGCCGAACAAACCAGCTGGGAGCAATCCTGCACTGTCCTCAACTGCCGAACAAACCAGCTGGGAGCAATCCTGCACTGTCCTCAACTGCCGAACAAACCAGCTGGGAGCAACAATCCTGCACTGTCCTCAACTGCCGAACAAACCAGCTGGGAGCAATCCTGCACTGTCCTCAACTGCCGAACAAACCAGCTGGGAGCAATCCTGCACTGTCCTCAACTGCCGAACAAACCAGCTGGGAGCAACAATCCTGCACTGTCCTCAACTGCCGAACAAACCAGCTGGGAGCAACAATCCTGCACTGTCCTCAACTGCCGAACAAACCAGCTGGGAGCAACAATCCTGCACTGTCCTCAACTGCCGAACAAACCAGCTGGGAGCAACAATCCTGCACTGTCCTCAACTGCCGAACAAACCAGCTGGGAGCAACAATCCTGCACTGTCCTCAACTGCCGAACAAACCAGCTGGGAGCAACAATCCTGCACTGTCCTCAACTGCCGAACAAACCAGCTGGGAGCAACAATCCTGCACTGTCCTCAACTGCCGAACAAACCAGCTGGGAGCAACAATCCTGCACTGTCCTCAACTGCCGAACAAACCAGCTGGGAGCAACAATCCTGCACTGTCCACAACTGCCGAACAAACCAGCTGGGAGCAACAATCCTGCACTGTCCACAACTGCCGAACAAACCAGCTGGGAGCAATCCTGCACTGTCCACAACTGCCGAACAAACCAGCTGGGAGCAACAATCCTGCACTGTCCACAACTGCCGAACAAACCAGATGGGAGCAACAATCCTGCACTGTCCTCAACTGCCGAACAAACCAGCTGGGAGCAATCCTGCACTGTCCTCAACTGCCGAACAAACCAGCTGGGAGCAACAATCCTGCACTGTCCTCAACTGCCGAACAATCCAGCTGGGAGCAACAATCCTGCACTGTCCTCAACTGCCGAACAAACCAGCTGGGAGCAACAATCCTGCACTGTCCTCAACTGCCGAACAAACCAGCTGGGAGCAACAATCCTGCACTGTCCTCAACTGCCGAACAAACCAGCTGGGAGCAACAATCCTGCACTGTCCTCAACTGCCGAACAAACCAGCTGGGAGCAACAATCCTGCACTGTCCTCAACTGCCGAACAAACCAGCTGGGAGCAATCCTGCACTGTCCTCAACTGCCGAACAAACCAGCTGGGAGCAATCCTGCACTGTCCTCAACTGCCGAACAAACCAGCTGGGAGCAATCCTGCACTGTCCACAACTGCCGAACAAACCAGCTGGGAGCAACAATCCTGCACTGTCCACAACTGCCGAACAAACCAGCTGGGAGCAACAATCCTGCGCCATCCTTGCTAGGAGTAGAACTGAAAGGAAATATAGAGCACAGCAAATGGTAAATATCGAAGAAGTAGGGAAACTCTTGCTCCCATAATGAAATAAATACACGTCCATTACACCAAACGAACGATGCTTACGACACCGACTCGCCTAGCGGAAATGATGACACAGAGCACACAGAATAAACAAAAAAGGGGTATGCCTCCTTGTTTGTTTGTTTGTTCTATGAGCTCTGTCTTGTCATTTCCGTTTGGGGTTGTACCGAACCGCACGGGACACGAGTAAATGTAACTCCATCAGGCAGCCCGTTTGTCGGCTGTACCCGGGTAGGCGTCCCGTCGTGTAAATGAGAGCGTGGGTCGTGAAGCGCTTACAGCTCAGCGTAGAGTATAGGCGCAACATAAGCACTCTCAATGATAAGGTTCAAAAATTGCTTGGATGCCAACCAAGTCACGCAGAACTCTGCCACAGTCGATTTGGATACACTTGATGGAAAGGAGAGCTGTGGGGCCAGAAGGAGAGCTGTGGGGGGAGAAGGAGAGGGGAGAAGGAGAGCTGTGGGGGGAGAAGGAGAGCTGTGGGGGGAGAAGGAGAGCTGTGGGGGAGAAGGAGAGCTGTGGGGGAGGAGAGCTGTGGGGCCAGAAGGAGAGCTGTGGGGCCAAAAGGGGAGCTGTGGGGGCAGAAGGAGAGCTGTGGGGGAGAAGGAGAGCTGTGGGGGCAGAAGGAGAGCTGTGGGGCCAGAAGAAGAGCTGTGGGGCCAGATGGAGAGCTGTGGGGCCAGAAGGAGAGCTGTGGGGGAGAAGGAGAGCTGTGGGGCAGAAGGAGAGCTGTGGGGGGAGAAGGAGAGCTGTGGGGGGAGAAGGAGAGCTGTGGGGGCAGAAGGAGAGCTGTGGGGGGAGAAGGACAGCTGAGGGGCCAGAAGAAGAGCTGTGGGGGAGAAGGAGAGCTGAGGGGCCAGAAGAAGAGCTGTGGGGGAGAAGGAGAGCTGTGGGGCAGAAGGAGAGCTGAGGGGCCAGAAGAAGAGCTGTGGGGGAGAAGGAGAGCTGGTGGGGGAGAAGGAGAGCTGTGGGGGCAGAAGGACAGCTGTGGGGGGAGAAGTAGAGCTGTGGGGGGAGAAGGAGAGCTGTGGGGCCAGAAGAAGAGCTGTGGGGGGAGAAGAGAGCTGTGTGGCCAGAAGGAGAGCGGTGGGGACAGAAGGAGAGCTGTGGGGCCAGAAGGAGAGTTGTGGGGCAGAAGGAGAGTTGTGGGGCCAGAAGGAGAGCTGTGTGGGGAGAAGGAGAGCTGTGTGGGGAGAAGGAGAGCTGTGTGGGGAGAAGGGAGCTGTGTGGCCAGAGGAGAGTTGTGGGCCAGAAGGAGAGTTGTGGGGCCAGAAGGAGAGCTGTGTGGGGAAGAAGGAGAGCGTGTGCGGAGAAGGAGAGCTGGTGCAAAGGAAGCGGTGGGGCAGAAGGAGAGCTGTGTGGCCAGAAGGAGAGTGGTGGGACAGAAGGAGAGCTGTGGGGGAGAAGGAGAGCGGTGGGGACAGAAGGAGAGCGGTGGGGACAGAAGGAGAGCGGTGGGAGAAGGAGAGCGGTGGGGACAGAAGGAGAGCTGTGTGGGGAGAAGGAGAGCTGTGTGGCCAGAAGGAGAGCGTGGGACAGAAGGAGAGTTGTGGGGTGAGAAGAGAGTGTGGGGACAGAAGGAGCTGTGGGCCAGAAGGAGAGCGGTGGGGACAGAAGGAGAGCTGTGGGGAGAAGGAGAGCGTGGGGACAGGAGAGTGTGTGGGGAGAAGGAGAGCGGTGGGGACAGAAGGAGAGCGTGCGGCCAGAAGGAGAGCGGTGGGGACAGAAGGAGAGTGTGTGGGGAGAAGGAGAGCGGTGGGGACAGAAGGAGAGCTGTGCGGCCAGAAGGAGAGTTGTGGGGACAGAAGGAGAGCTGTGTGGGGAGAAGGAGAGCGGTGGGGACAGAAGGAGAGCTGTGTGGGCAGAAGGAGAGCTGTGGGGTGAGAGAGCTGTGGGGCCAGAAGGAGAGATGGGAGCTGAAGGGGGGTGGAAGAAGGAGAGCTGTGTGGGCCAGAAGGAAGAGCTAGGATGGGGGAGAAGGAGAGCTTTGGGGGCAGAAGGAGAGCTGTGTGGGAGAAGGAGAGCTGTGGGGAGTGGAGAGCTGTGGAGCCAGAAGAGAGAGCTATGGGGAGAGAAGGAGGGCGTATGAGGAGGTGGAGAAGGAGAGCTTGTGGGAGAAGGAGAGCTGTGGGGCAGAGGGGAGTGTGGGAGTGGGCCAGAAGAGAGCTATGGGGAGAAGGAGAGCTGTGGGGGGAGAAGGAGAGCTGTGTGGGGAGAAGGAGAGCTGTGTGGGGGAGGAGAGCTGTGGGGCCAGAAGAGAGCTGTGGGGGAGAAGGAGAGCTTTGGGGGAGAAGGAGAGCTGTGTGGGGAGAAGGAGAGCTGTGGGGAAGGAGAGCTGTGGGAGCCAGAAGGAGAGCTGTGGGGGAGAAGGAGAGCTTTGGGGGAGAAGGAGAGCTGTGTGGGGAGAAGGAGAGCTGTGGGCGAGGAGAGCTGTGGTGGCAGAAGGAGAGCGGTGGGGAAGAAGGAGAGCTGTGGGGCAGAAGGAGAGCTGGTGGGGAAGAAGGAGAGCTGTGGGGCCAGAAGGAGAGCGTGGGGACAGAAGGAGAGCTGTGGGGACCAGAAGGAGAGCGGTGGGGGACAGAAGGAGAGCGGTGCGGGCAGAAGGAGAGCGTGGGGCAGAAGGAGAGCTGTGGGTACAGAAGGAGAGCTGTGGGACAGAAGGAGAGCTGTGTGGGGCCAGAAGGAGAGTTGTGGGGACAGAAGGAGAGCTGTGCGGCCAGAAGGAGAGCATGTGGGACAGAAGGAGAGTTGTGGGGCCAGAAGGAGAGCGGTGGGGACAGAAGGAGAGCTGTGCGGCCAGAAGGAGAGGTGGTGGGGACAGAAGGAGAGTTGTGGGGGCAGAAGGAGAGCTGTGGGGCAGAAGGAGAGCTGTGCGGCCAGAAGGAGAGTGTGTGGGGACAGAAGGGAGAGTTGTGGGCCAGAAGGAGAGTTGTGGGGGGGGACAGAAGGAGAGCTGTGGGGCCAGAAGGAGAGCTGTGGTGGGGAGAGGTAGAGCTGTGGGGGGGAAGGAGAGCTGTGGGGGAGAAGGAGAGCTGTGGGGCCAGAAGGAGAGCTGTGGGAAGGGGGGGAAAGGAGAGCTGTGGGGTCAGAAGGAGAGCTGTGGGGAGAAGGAGAGCTGTGGGGAGAAGGAGAGCTGTGGGGTCAAAAGGAGAGTGTGGGAGTAAGGAGAGCTGTGGGGGAGAAGGAGAGCTGTGGGGAGATGGAGAGCTGTGGGGCAGAAGGAGAGCTGTGCGGGGAGAAGGAGAACTGTGGGGGGGAGATAGGGAGGCTGTGGGGCCAGAGAGGTGAGAGCTGTGGGGCCAGAAGGAGAGCTGTGGGGAGAAGGAGAGCTGTGTGGCAGAAGGAGAGCTGTGCAGCGAGAAGGAGAGCTGTGCAGCGAGAAGGAGAGCTGTGGGGCCAGAAGAAGATCTGTGGGGCAGAAGGAGAGTTGTGGGGCAGAAGGAGAACTGTGGGGGCAGAAGAAGAGCTGTGGGGAGAAGGAGAGCTGTGGGGGCAGAAGGAGAGCAGTGGGGACAGAAGGAGAGCTGTGCGGGGCCAGAAGGAGAGCTGTGGGGGCAGGAAAGGAGAGCTGTGGGGGCAGAAGAGAGCTGTGGGGTAGAAGGAGAGCTGTGGGGGGCAGAAGGAGAGCGAGTGGGGACAGAAGGAGAGCTGTGCGGCCCGAAGGAGAGCTGTGGGGACAGAAGGAGAGTTGTGGGGGCAGAAGGAGAGATGTGGGGGAAGAAGGAGAGCTGTGGGGGCAGAAGGAGAGCTGTGCGGCCAGAAGGAGAGCTGTGGGGAGAAGGAGAGCTGTGGGGAAGAAGGAGAGCTGTGGGTCCAGAAGAAGAGCTGTGGGGCAGAAGGAGAGTTGTGGGCAGAAGGAGAGCTGGGGGGGGGGGGGGGGGGAGGGGGAGAAGGAGAGCTGTGGGGGGAGAAGGAGAGCTGGGGGCCAGAAGGAGAGCTGTGGGTACAGAAGGAGAGCTGTGGGGAGAAGGAGAGCTGTGGGGGGAGAAGGAGAGCTGTGGGTGTAGAAGGAGAGCTGTGGGGAGAAGGAGAGCTGTGGTGGAGAAGGAGAGCTGTGGGGCAGAAGGAGAGGTGCGAGGGGGAGAAGGAGAGCTGTGGGGACAGAAGTAGAGCTGTGGGGACAGAAGGAGAGCTGTGGGAGAGACAGAATGAGAGCTGTGGGGGGAGAAGGAAAGCTGTGGGGGAGAAGGAGAGCTCTGTGTCCAGAAGGAGAGCTGTGGTGGAGAAGGAGAGCTGTGGCGCCAGAAGGAGAGCTGTGGGGCAGAAGGAGAGCTGTGGGGCAGAAGGAGAGCTGTGGGGCAGAAGGAGAGCTGTGGGGCCAGAAGGAGAGCTGTGGTGGAGAAGGAGAGCTGTGGGGGTAGAAGGAGAGCTGTGGGGCCAGAAGGAGAGCTGTGGGGCAGAAGGAGAGCTGTGGGGACAGAAGGAGAGCTGTGGGGACAGAAGGATAGCTGTGGGTACAGAAGGAGAGCTGTGGGGGAGAAGGAGAGCTGTGGGGACAGGAGAGCTGTGGGGCCAGAAGGAGAGCTGTGGGGGAGAATGAGAGCTGTGGGGCCAGAAGGAGAGCTGTGGGGGGAGAAGGAGAGCTGTGGGGGGAGAAGGAGAGCTGTGGGGGAGAAGGAGAGTTGTGGGTGAAGAAGGAGAGCTGTGGGGAGAAGGAGAGCTGTGGTGGAGAAGGAGAGCTGTGGGGGGTGAAGGAGAGCTGTGGGGGAGAAGGAGAGCTGTTGAGACAGAAGGAGAGCTGTGGGGGGTGAAGGAGAGGTGTGGGAGGACACGGAGAGCTGTGGTGGACAAGGAGTGCTGTTTGGGGAGAAGAAGAGCTGTGGGGGGAGAAGGAGAGCTGTGGGGTGAGAAGGAGAGCTTTGGGGGAGAAGGAGAGCTGTGGGGCCAGAAGGAGAGCTGTGGGGCGAGTAGGACGGTTGTGGTGCGAGAAGGACGGATGTGGTCCGAGAAGGACGGATGTGGGGCGAGAAGGACGGATGTGGGGCGAGAAGGACGGATGTGGTCCGAGAAGGACGGATGTGGTCCGAGAAGGACGGATGTGGGGCGAGAAGGACGGATGTGGTGCGAGAAGGACGGATGTGGTGCGAGAAGGACGGATGTGGGGCGAGAAGGACGGATGTGGGGCGAGAAGGACGGATGTGGGGCGAG
>CM065734.1:2980536-2985536 GCA_033310375.1 Conus canariensis
TCCTCTTATGCTATTGTAAAATGGACAGCATAACAAGAAGTACATTTCGTTTTCGACAGCAACTTTACATAGTTTACAATTAAATCTTGTGGCCTATGATTTCTATACCTATAGTAATGAACTGACAAGTCAGAAATGCCAAATCTTATATAACATATTTTAAATGCCTGTGAAGAGCCATGCACAAATATATAGGTAAAGAGCCACACGGATCACAAAAAGTATTATATACAGAAAACCTGTCACTGTTCATTCTTGCCATCTACAATCAATCATTCTCTGCCGAAAGACACACAGAAATTCACTGACATCTCCCATACCTTGCTCCAGCCACACAAAACCAAATCCACATCTAAACAAACATGATCTAACATATGTGGCCCATGTGGTGTTACCTCGAATATCACGATCACAGAGCATAGCATAAGCCTTCATGGGTAATCTGTCATTTGACATCCGCAGTAACGGATACATTGTACAACAAAACTGATAGTGACGGGATATCTGTTCAACTCATTATAAACTAAATCGTCTGGAGTACTAAGACTAACACCTAACAATATCTTCAGGGCATAAAGATGCACTTTTTCACAATACTGAGCTGCTTGATCAAAAGCCCATATCTCACATCCATACTGCATAATAGGAAGCACTTCATGATCAGAGTTAATAGCACATGCAAAGAATCACTATTGAATAAACGTAGACGTTGTCAAATAATTAAAGGGGTTCTCACCCATTTTTACAAATCTATTTTGACCAAATACACGGTTTTGGTATGTGGTCGTATTGCGAAACCCAGCCCCGAATCAGCCGCCTGTGCTCTCATCTTGCAGTGAGAACAGCATTTCCTGCGGACTGGGAAAGCGAGAGGCTGAAACAGGAACGAGAGCCTCGATTTCGATAAAAGGGGGGGTTTCCGGATTGATGACGTCGAAAAGCCAAGTCGCTCTTCGTGTTCGGCTGAAGTGAGATGGGGCGAATGTGTGCTGTGTCTGGTTGCGGAATTTCATCAGGGAATAAGCAAAGAGTAAGCGTTCATGCTTTTTCAGGTGCATCCAGCCAGTTTAAGCGATTGTGGATAAATTTTGTCACCACACCGAGGAAAGATTTTGTTCTTCGGGACAGTTATCACGGCATTTGCGGTCGTCACCTCCAAGAGCACAGTTTCCAAGACCAACACACCTGGAAGGTAAAGGTGGAAGCTGGAATTAGGGTCCGAAGACAGCTGAAAGAGGATGCTGTGCCAACTATTATAACAGAAAAATGTATTAAAGCACTCTCTGTTCATTCGCCAGCTGCAAGTGCAAGCCTCAAACGCAACAGTGACACCGATTGTGTCAGGAGCAAGAGAGCCAAACTCAGAGACGTAAAGAAGGTAAGGTTTGTGGAATGGGTGGTTGATCTTTTTGTCTTTCATTTCATTCTCAGTGTATGGTTGGTTGTAAAGATAGTTGTTGGTTTTTGTTGAGTGTTGGCATCAAACTGAAACATACATTGTTACTGTCATAGTGGCAGTCAGTCAGTCACACTGCCTGCTGCCACTGAAACTGTTGCATGTTTGTGATTGATTTTTTTCCCCTGCTGTTACTGTTTCCAACAAAACTGAAGTTACGATTCTTATTAACAAGAAAGTGTCCATGTCCACAAATAACAACTTGTTGGACTCCAGTGTATAATAGTTTGGGTTTTTATTTTTCAGGACATTGCTGAACATCAGGCACCCCTGCAAGTTCAAGTTTCCGCCCAACAACCATATGCTTTAGTAAGTGAATTATTTATCAGTATTTGGACACAGGATGGTGACTTAGTGTGCATTTTAAGATATATGCAGGTGTGGTATGTCTGTATGCTATAAACTGCCCTGGTGAGTAAAGAATAATGAGCTTAGATCTGCAGTTTAGATCTGATGTACGGCACGTCACGCATCAGTTTTTAAAATAACAGCCAGAATCTTTGACTGCAGTATATTGTAAAAGACCCCTCAGATTCTAATTGTCATTGTGGAACTTCAGAATTTAAGTGGGGGGAGTGAGATTGAAAATGAGGAATGTAAAAAAGGGTGTGTGTGTGGGGGGGGGGGGGGGGGGAGTGGGGGGGGGGGCTGAAAGTGAACAGCAATTGAAAAGATTTCTACAGCAGGGAAGAGAATTAGTGTGATGATGCAGTAGCTGACAAACTCCTGTTCAAAGGAAAAGGTATTATCTGATAGATCTAAACAACTGAAGGAAAATGTGGTTTATCACATAATCATTTTAAAGTTATTTACATACTATGGTAATGTGTGTGTGTGTGTGTGTGTGTGTGTGTGGTGTGTGTGTGTGTGTGTGTGAACAGATGTATGTATGTGCATGTGTATATCATGTACTATCTGTGTCGTGCGTATGTGTGTACATGTACATAATATGGTCAACCTGTAAAAATAATGTCGAACTGAAAGAAACACAAGCGTCTGATGGCGAGGGAGGTGGTACTGTACAAGGAGCTGTAGGTTCAAACTGGTACGGCTGAACTCCATACACTTCAGTGAAAATTTCACGTTCGATGTCCTCTTCGTTGGAACTTGACTCGTAGCTGGGAGCATCTGCCATTATCGCCGGAAAATAGTTGAGTTTTACGTCCTCACAGCGAAAGCTTTTAGGGACATGTCTTTCATTCACGGTAGTCTTGGCATTTATACGTCACTTGCGGAATCCCCGACTCTCGTCTCTTTCCGTACTGTGCTCGGCAATCTCCGTGGCGAGTCACGATTTGGCAACTTGCACGACCCGAAACACGGATAGAAGTGAGTTCCAGAAGAAAAGTAACACGTACATCGAAACACGCTCGATCATACTTTTGAACAAGCCAAACATGCTATTTATGGGTGAGGACCCCTTTAAAAAAAAAAAAAAAAAAAAAAAAAAGGTTTCTTATATTTTGCTAGCTAACTAATGACAGGCAGCGTGGAAACTCAGTTTTGTCGTTAAACAGGTACCTAAATACTTGTGGGCATTAACAACAAGTATAACTTGTCCATCGAAAAACCATCTTTCCCTCGCCCCTAAATAACCCCCTTTTCGAAAAAAAACAATACCACTTTTACCCAAATGAACAGTCAAATCTAGTGCTGCAGCTGATCTTTGTAAAGTGTTTAACTGATTTTGTAACCCTACTACTGATTCTAAAAGAAATACTACATCATCGGCTAAAAGTAAAATAAATAACTTAGAGAGAGAGAGAGAGAGAGAGAGAGAGAGAGAGAGCTTACTTGGCTGCCGTCGTCTCAGCTCAGTGAGGGAACCGGAACAACGACAGCCAGTTTAAAGGATTGTCGACGTCATGCCAGTGTGAGTTAGTGAGTGGTGTGTGTGTGTGTGGGGGGGGGGGGGGGGGGGGGGGGCGGGGGGTATAAGTGTGCGCGCGCTCGCGTGCCTGCGAACGTGCATGCATGCGTGTCAGTTTAGCATTCGCTGTCTTTCCAGGTAATATTTCTGACACACAGGTAAACATCGGTTTCGGGGATGCATAACAAAAGAGAATAGAACGCGCTACTGGAAGTTTTAGTCGACAAAATGCACAGCGGAAACTCACAGGCTGAAAAGCAGAGTGTCGTATGGGGACCGGAATAGCTCATTGATAGAGCGCCGGGCTCGTAATCTTGGAGTTGCGGGTTCGAATCTCCGCCGGGCCGTTTCGGTACAGGGGGATTTTCCCATTGGTTCTGACTCCATTTCCCATACAGTCCTTCGAATCAGACTATAAACCGAGGTTCCGTGTGTGAACGCACGCATAACATCTTGCACACACGTAAAATCCCATCACCAACTTTCGGAAGAGAAGGCCAGTTTGGCCGTTGGTATGGATGACACGTTACACATAGCATGCACCTTCCCCGAAGTTGGAGTATGGCTGCCTTAATGGCGGGATAACAAAAAAAAAAAAAAAACGATCATACACACAAAACTCCACTCCCTTTGTAGGGTAGATGGGATTAATCCTTGCCTGTCCAAGCAAACATTCTGACCATTTGATCAAAAAAAAAAGAGAAAACGACATGAGTGACGGAAGAAACCGGTTTCAACATAGCATGTCATTGGACTTTTATTGAATCTCAACAGAATATGTAAGCTTCAAACGAACGTTTGGTTAGTATGGTAATGGTGGAAATGCATGTTGGTGACGTTATGATATTGCATGGCGCGCGATGCGTATAAAGGTATAAAACGGGACAGCGGGATACTCTCAG
The DNA here is from genome assembly GCA_033310375.1 of Conus canariensis. NCBI lineage: Eukaryota > Metazoa > Mollusca > Gastropoda > Neogastropoda > Conidae > Conus > Conus canariensis. The sequence continues at coordinate 2,984,765 of CM065734.1, forward strand.
AGTGATGTTTGCAAAAGACGACTTGTTTTTTACGGCCCTGTCCTAAGCACAGATTGCTTTCAAACACGTGCTTGACGTTGGCAGGACGGATTTCGTGTGTCAGTTCCGGAACAGGTAAACCGGATGAAACATGGTACAAGAGACTCTCCGGATTTAGCTTATCAGGGAATGGCGGATCAGCACTACGAAGATCATGTTTTCCCATCCCAGTCACATATGTCAGTCAAACGAATGTGTAATGTCGAGCGAGTGTTGACAGATTATGATGGTCAGTGATATATGGTGTTATATGCGTTGTTGCACTCTTGAGGGTATTGTCATATGTTGGCCATTGCGTCCTAAGCCAACTTAGTTCAAGGAGGGAGCGGTAGTGTGTGTGGGAAGGGTTAGAGGTGGAGGTGAGGGGGGGGGGGGAGATAGGAGTGGTGCATAATGGAAATGGTTCTTGTTAGCCAGCCGTTGTGGCGTAGTGGTTACCATCACAGATTCCGCGCTGGTAAGTCGTAGGTTTGATTCCCATTTCTGTATGGGATTTTTTTTTTTTTTTTTTTTTTTTTCAGCCCCGACTGGGTCTTTCCCGGAGGGTTGACTTTGCTGAGGGCTCGAGAGTGGACACACAGTCCAGTTTCATCCATTCAACGGATGCGTCTCTGAGAGCGCTGCTCAAACTTCCTGGCGAACACTGCAGGTGTCTGTATCTCTCAGGCCTGGTGGACGGACACCAGGAGATATTGTGAAAGCAAGCACAAAGTACTGCCTTGTCAAATAGTCT
>CM065734.1:2993036-3010536 GCA_033310375.1 Conus canariensis
CATCGTATATATGCATAAAGTACTTAGTCAAGTCAAACTTTCGCTTGTAGTATTGCAGGGGTTTAGAATCGTTGTAAACGTCTCTTAACCACATGTATCCATTGATGTCGCTGTTGTGAACCACAAGCCAAGGAAGGGACAATGCTTGTGTTGCCGAATCTGCTGCAGGAGGTGCCGGACAGATGCTGGTCGCATCTGACAGACAGACACATTGCTCGCATCTGACAGACACATATTATACTACCGGTGAACCATCCAAGATTCACGTGAGCTGGGTCAAGAAATGGTGGATCATCTTTTTTGTTTGTTTGTTTGTTTGTTTTTCCCCGAGCCGCTGAGGGCAGTTTAGGTAATAACGGTCTTAACTCATGTGACAGAATTTTGCTGAGATCTTTTTTGTTTTTTGTCAAGTTTTCATTCATGTAAACGGTGGAGGAATAGGAAAGGAGATAGGGAGAAAGTGGGTACTGACGGTGATGGCGGGGTGGGGGTGAGGGTGGGGAGAGAGATGAGAGGGGAATGGAGAAGGAGAGAGGGTGGGACGGGTACAGGCGGTGTTGGCTCCAGATGGTATTATCTTTTTTCCGTCCTTCTTACGATATCTATCTATCTGTCTGTATATATATATATATATAGAGAGAGAGAGAGAGAGAGAGAGAGAGAGAGAGAGAGAGAGAGAGAGAGAGATAAACATCCAAAGAACTAAACAACAATCACGTCGAATACGTAAACAACAACCACGTATATATATATATATATATATATATATATATATATATATGTGTGTGTGTGTGTGTGTGTGTGTGTGTGTGTGTGTGTGTGTGTGTGTGTGTGTGTGTACACCAAAGGGAAATAACTGCTGAGAGGCAATCCACGATAGTCATAGTTGTCTCGCATTCACTGCACGCCCTCGACTTGTAATAATCGCCATGCCAGTGGCTGGCTAGACGGCAATAGTTGAGATAGCTGTTGTCTACGCTTTGACAATCTCTTGTTTTTGATTGGAACCAATGAACCTTGTATGATTAGGTCGTAAAAGTGCCGGTGACTGACAGTTTGGGAATGCGAGATCTTCCCCAGCTCAATGCGCACGGTCATGCGTTAATTAATTACAGGGTAGAGGCATTGTATTCCGTCCAGTCCTTGGAGTTGTCTTTCCTGACTTCTTGGCTCTGCATCGTTGGCCTAGTGAACAATTCATGGTGTCTTCTATTCATCATCATCATCATCATCACGATGTTCTTCTTCTTCTTCTTCTTCTTCTCTTCTTCTTCTTCTTCTTCTTCTCATCCTCCTCCTCCTCCTCTTCCTCCTCCTCCTCATTATTCTTATTACTATTATTGTTATCATTATCATCATCATCATCATCATCATTATTATTATTATTATCATTATTTTTTTTTTAGAATTATTATCAATATTTATTATATTTGAAATCATCATCATCATCATCATCATCTTCATCATCATCATCATCATCTTCATCATCATCATCACTGACTGAATGAAAACAGATGTATGACCTGGAAGTAAACTATGTCTTTCCCTTACATTTTGTCTCTGGCCGGAAAAAAAAAAATCCTGGGGATACTTATGTTTCAGTCAATATTCCAAGCAAAGCAGATGGAAAGCGTGAAATGTGCGCATTGACAAGTGGATCATTCCCCCAATTACATATGTTAAAGTCTACGATGTAATGTCTTTCTTTGATTTGAATTCAAAGTCTAAAACAAACAAACTAACAAATAAAAAAAGCGTGTCTTACGGTTGTCAAGAATGGCCAAAAGTATCATTTTTGTTTCGTTCCTGAAACAAGGCAACTTCATCTCAGCATGGCTTAGTCGCGCCGAGCACAGACATTTAGTCACATGTAAACATAGCTGTCACGCACGGACATTCAAGGGACATAATTGTGCATATTGTAAGGCGGAGTTATTGCAGCGGTCAGTTCTTTCTTTTTCCCGTGTCGATATTTGGGAGTTACGATGCGTGTTTTATTTTGTGTGTGTGTGTGTGGGGTGTGTGTGTGTGTGTGTGTGTGTGTGTGTGTGTGTGTGTGTGTATGTGTGTGTGTTTTGGTCGAGTCATCGTTGGTAGGTGATCGACCAAAGAGGGTGAAGTTTGTGCCTATATTTGGCTGTATCCATTCTTGTGATTTTGTGGTCTGTGCCTTGGTGATTTATGGGTGATTGGTCGACCAACTATTGGAGATTGGTGCTTGTATATGGTTGTGTCCACATCTGGTCTTGTGTACAAGCTGTTGGTGGTTATCGATTGATGATTGGAGGGATTTATAATCTAGAGTCTGTGCCGATACACAGTTGTTCCCATACTGGGAAGTGTGGTCTCGTCACCCTAGGTGACTTATTGCTGATTGGTTTCTGGCAAGTTGGTGTTTCGAGTCTGTATACGACTGTCGCTATCTATGCCCCTATCTGGAGTTTTGTCGTGCCGTTCCCTGGGCAACATATTGATGATTGGTCGAAGTCAGGGTGTGGCCTTGTCAGTTTCATGGTGTCTGTCAACTCTTAAGTGTCGTCTGTTTCTTGACTGTCTGATTCAGTTGTTTGCGACTCCTGGCTCGAGGCGGAGGTCTTCTGATCCAGCGTTTGGTGAGGCAGTTTTGCCACTTTGTTTAGTGGGCTGCCAGGAAACCCATCGGTGTGTCCTTGTGACAGCTCGGGATTCCAAGAAGTTATCGGTGTGTCGGTGGCTGCCACCAGTGTCCACGCCTTCAAGGGAGCGAGGGTTTCCCCGGTCTGGAGCTGCTCTGGCGGGTGTTTGTCCTGTATTGTCTTCGTTGGTCATCGTAACTCCAGGTGAGAAGTGTAGGGCAGGTTGTTCATTGAAGAAGGGAGTTGGAGGTAGATGATTCTGGATCGAAACGCGTCGTTTGTACATAGGCGAAATGTGAGAAGCGCGATTCAGTTTAGTATGAAAAACAGAGGATCTACGGGGCCGTAAATCGCGCCGGCTTGTAGACAAGGGGGGAAGGAGCGAGAGGGAGGTGCCATATGCTTGACGCGCGCTACTGTTTCGGGCGAGAGGTTATCGTCATGCGCGCGCGCGCGCGCCGAATGTCGGTATGTGCGGCTGTTGTTGTTTTCACTGCATTGTGTTTCCGTCGCTTGTTGAAAATGAATTAAAAAAAAATTTTAAAAATTCAAAAAAAAAAAATGTGTTGTTTTAAATTCCGATAATTATTGAGTCAAACCATAAGTTTGTATATATGAAAATTGATGAGGATTATAATAGGTTTTTGTTTATTCTTATTTTTCTTTTGATTGGAGAAGAAAATTATTTCGTATGCCCTTTTTTTTTTTTGTATGAAGGATGACTGTTGCGCCGAAGCGATAATGGGAGGGGGGATGGTGGTGTGCTTTGACTTCGAGTAGGGGGAAGAGAGAGTGTGAAGGTGGTGATTGTAGTTGGAAAGGAAATGGTGTATGGTTGGTTGTGTGAGTTGGTGAATTATATGACATTGGTGGTTTGAATTGATGAATATTTGCGGTGTTATGCATTGATATATTTAATGCATTAAGTTTTCTTTTTGTGATTATGATTGGAAGTTGGAATAGGTAGTTTTTAAATTTATTGTGTTATTCTTAAGTTAGTGCAGTGATTTGGTTGCAAGTTGAAATTGATTAGGCGTATGCCTAGTCACGTACAGCCCAGCAGGGGGGCGCCGTCCTGTCGTTCCGCTTTTGTTAGTATGTCTGGGTCTTCGTTACTATATATGGCCTCGCCGGTCATTTGTTTTCGATCGCTATCGGTTTTGGTGATACTGCGCTGTTTGAGTTCAGGGCAGTGACAGTGGTCATTCATTTTATTATTGGATTATGATATCCATATCGGGTTGACCCAATATTGTCTCTTATTCAGCAGCGGCGAGCGTTTCCGCTCTCCGGCGTTGTTGTTAATATATGCCGTTGAAGAAAACAGTAATTCTTTATTATTTTATAAATTCCCTGTGGATAATTTCGTTGATTGATTAATGGCATCATCCTGTCCCACTTGGGTACATACCGTTTGAGGTGTGTCGATTGAGATATGGAATAATATGATATTGATAGTGTGGTATGTGAAAGGATGGTTGTTAATAATTTTTGTCACATTGACAGTATTATTAATTGACTTTGTTGACTTCGATATTCCAGAATATGGAGAAAGCCGGGGTGTTCATAATCGGAAGTTAAACTGTTTTTTTTAGTGCAGTTTTTTTTTGTGTGGATATTGTAGGCTGATTTATGTCCTGTTTGGTAGAATTGTGAATGCCAGATTGGGTTGTTGGTGTATGTGTTACACTTAGTTTGATGGCTCAAATGCCTTGGCCGACATTGAAGTCGCAGAGACAATGGGTTGTAGTTCTGGTGTGCCCGAAGTTCTATGATCAGTTGCGGGCCAGAGTAGTCATGAAACTATTTTATGTCCAGGTGTCGACAGGGTTTGACCGCTCTGCTGCTGCAACCTCTGGTGTGAGGCATCTTACCTGGTACTGCCCTGTTTCCGACTTCTTTCTGGCCGACCTCTAGGTCATCGCTACGAACGACTAGGGAGGGGGCGAGTTCATCCTTCTGCGAGCGTCGGAGCTCCCCCTCCTGCTGCTGAGATCTGCTGAGAGTCTGGGCTCTTCATTTTCTTCAATGGTGTCACAGTGTACTTTGAATCAGTGACTCCGTGTTGAACCTCGTGACATCGTCGATTCTTCATCGTTCGGCGCTTCGTCTGCTGGGGCATCAGGACCTCAGTGACAGTGTGGTCACCAGTGCAAAACCGTGAACGTTCGTGTAGGAAGGGGAAAAAGTGGAGTGTGGGAATTGATTGTGTGAAAAAAAAAAGACGGTTCGAGTGTGTGAAGGATAATGGTATTGTGCGGAGTTGTTTATTTGTATGGAGGGTGAATTGTAACGATTTTTTTTTTTTTTTGTGTTGTGGGGTGGGGGGGTGGGGGGGTGGTCGTTGTCCCCTTTGTGGTTCGTATCGCGCCGGCACTTTGGGTTCGGTGGGCCATCCTACCTCTGGATGACCCAGCCCCAGGTTACCACGTGATAGTCCCTGGAGTACGCCTGGTCCGGTATTAACCCTGTGTGTGTTAGCCTCCCTTGAAGCTTCCTGGATTTGGAAGTGGGGTGTCGGGGCATTTTTATTGTGTATTGCCGATTTCGTTTTTCTTTTTTTATTATTGTTTGAAGATTTTTTTTTTTGGTGATAGTGGGTGGTCGAGTGTAAATTTGAATAAAATTAGATTGTTGCACCTTATTATTTGGTGTTTTGTATTTTTGTTCTGTGGTATCGGTAGTTTTAGAGTGTGCGCGGGTGTGGGGGGGGTACCCTTCTACATTCGGATATCCCTGTCACTGTACTAGGCGTAGTGTCAATGATCTGTCCGTCTTATGTTTATTGTGTCCGCTCTTCGGAGTTTATTGTAATGTTTAGCACCGTTTTTCATGGTTTGCGTAGGTGGCGGAATCTTACTAGCACTGTTTACCTTTTTGTTTTGCATCGCTGGCGAATGTGTATTTACATTTTTTCTTTGTTCGTAATGCTGGCGAAAGTAAGTCGTTCTTAGAAAATTCCCGCTCGATTGATGCGTGATATTTATACTTAGCAGAGTATTGTACAACCACAGTTTACGGACGAGGTCAAAAAGCCACAGCTTCGCGAACCACACAACGTTGAGAGAAAGAACTTGAGAAAGCGTGGTGTTAGAATGCGAGTTTTGATGACAGAAAGACGAGACAGACACACCCGTAACGATTTTGATAGTATAAAAGATGGATGTGTTTGGTGTCGCATGGCTATGGAATTCAACAGATTATTGTAAAATTAACTTTCGTATATACTTAAAAACGTTGGAAAATTGATTTTATAGCCATATGTAATAATTACCTCCTTTTATTAAGACACTATGAAGAACTTAGCTTTGCAAGGTTATCAAGTATTCGTTCATTCAAGCACGTAATGGAGACACACCACAGTCCACAATTCTGTGGTGTTCTCACCACCAAGGATTACAAAAAAGAATTCAACAGCACCCCAAAGCAGCGAGCGAAGAATGGAAAGTGAAACAGAAAGAAAGAGTAGTAGGGAACTAAGTTGCTGAGAAACTAAAATCATTATTTAAACGGTACCAAATGTAGGGGAAATCTTTGAGCCTGTGCTTGAGGATCCAGTCAAGGGTGCAAGGGAGGTAAAAAGTGTCCAACAGTCCGAGTGGTCAGCTCTGCTCCTTAAAAACCCAAGCATGTCAGCAGCTAAGAATTGTGCAAAACAGCCTTTACTTGTTTTTTGCCGATTTTCTATGAAAATATTAATGAAATAGCTTCGCACGTTTTTCCTTTTTCGCCTTGTTTCAAGCCCATGCCAGAAAAGTTCGGAAACAAAATAATGGTGTGCTGATCAAGAGGCCTGGCTGATATGATAAAACTTGAAGCTGTTTTTCAGCAGAATAACATGAATTATGGCTTGTTTTTGCCCAAAGTTGAAACAATAACGGTTGTATGCAATCTTTTAGGGTTACGCTGTTTAACTGTACGAGGTAAGTTTGTTTTAGCACAAAGTTCGTTTTGATGATTGTTTGTTGCATGTAACAAAGACGGAAACAAACCAAGTCAGCAACTGGTTTTTCTCTGTCTTTGTGGGCGAAAATTGAAGCAAACTTTAAAAAAAAAAAAAAAAAAAAACTTTTCCATCGAACGAAAGAGACCAACAAATTACAAGACAATTCGCGTTGGGACGACCTCTTTGGGGCCAAAGTTCAGGAGATCAGTGATTTTCCGTTCTTTGCTTTTTGCTAGTGTCTGTTGTTTGTCTTGCCTGAAGAAGGCCAAAGAAGTCCAACCGCGTCGTGTTTTGTTTTGTTATTCGTTTGTCGCTTTCGTCTGGCGGAACAGTTGTTTGTTTGTTTTTTTCTTTGAAGTTTGTCTCCATTTTCGGCCGCAGTCGCCTCACTTTAAAATAAAGACAGAAAAACCGGTTGCCAATGTCGTCTGTTACCGCCCACCGTCACTTCATCGTGAAACAGAGACACAGAAAAACCGGTTGCCGACATCGTGTGTTTCTGACCGAAGTCACTTAACATATCTATGACTTTCTGAAAGAGACTGATAGTTTTCATCTGACCTACGATTTTACGGAGGAAAATTTTTTTAACAAAATTTCCGGTGTGTTTTTAGAACGTGTGTTTTAAAGGGTTGTGTGAATGAGTTGGGTTTTTGTTGTTGTTGTTGTTGTTGTTGTTTTCGTTTTGTTTTTTTAACTTAAGTAATGACTTGTGAGTTGACTTTAACGCGGTGACAGCCCTGATATGGTCCTTTGTGGTCGGCTGGGCTAGGGGCAACTTTACCTTACCTTATCATGTTATTCAGCTGAAAAACAGCTTCCATATTTTCTTACCAGCCAGGTCTGTGTCTGTTTACATAGAACACCTTATTAGACAGAGACTCAATTGCTGTTTTTCATGAGCACGATGTCTGAATATATTGTGAAATGATTCTTTGTGAGATGTTTGTTTGTCAGAGCTGGTTCATAGCAAAACTTCGTCAGTTTCGGACACCTCCCAGTTTTATGGATCAATTTAATGTACGAGTCACGTCCCAAAATGCAACCATGCACGCACTCGCACACATTTCTTCGTTGACACAAACACTATAAAGTTAAACATTGTGATAAACTCTCTCTCTCTCCCTCTCTCTCTCTCTCTCTCTCTCTGAAACACACACACACACACACACACACACCACACACACACACATGCGCGCGCGCGCACACACACACACACACACAGAAACAGAGAGAGAGAGGAAGGGGGGGGGAGGGATTATCGTGTGTCATCTGCGGAGAGCATGGGGTTTAACTTTTGTCAACTACAAAGAGAGAGAGAGAGAGAGAGAGAGAGAGAGAGAGAGAGAGAGAGAGGAGAAAGGGAGGGAGGGAGGGAGGGAGGGAGGTCTTTGTGTGCAAACTTCTTCGGATATCTTTACATTTCAAACGTATGGACATGTATGTGCGTACGTGCTTGTTGATCACAAATCAAAGTAGCCCGCATATACCGACTAGAACAAAGCCGCACAGAAAATGGAAGACACGTGTGTCATCTACATTTTCAGCATGTTCATCGATCAGTTTGTTCTACCTACAGATAGCTAAAAACATCATAATCTCAAAGTCGACCTAAATGTGATACACAAAATTCTAACATTACATTGAATTAAAAAAAAAAAAAATTAGGAGCAGCAACTTTCCACTACATTTATGGATGATAAGGTAAAACAAATTAGCACTTAAAAAAAGGCATGAAGGCATGGATATAAGCAAGTAGTTTTTTTAAAGTCTTTTACACACATAGGCATAGTCAATGAATTCCATAGGTAAAACATGACTTTACATAGTTTGTAGATTTTCTGCATTTGTTAGTGAACTAGACATTGTAAAATGTGGAACGAAGCTTGGACAAGCCAAGGGATGTTTCCAGGCATTGAGAAGTGACTTCAGCATCATCTTACCTCTGTAAGTAAGACCAAGTGTTGACGGAAAGACGCTCGCATCATTTAATCTTGATCTTCCTCAATGGGTACGCCCCAAAATGTAGAGGGGGCTTCACCATGCCACTTTCCATCTTTTGACGCAAACTGGTTAAAATAGGTGGATGTGTTTTGGCTGATGATGTGGGTAAAGATAAAAGGAAAACAAAACAAAACAAACTAACAAACAAAACAAACTAACAAACAAAACAAACTAACAACAAACAAACAACAACAAAAACACTCCTGTCTTTTGACACATCTAACGAATGAAGGAAGGCATGTTAAACTATTTCATGCACTTTTAAGTACAGAGATTGCAATTGTTACTTTGGGGGTGTGTTTTGGGCACCATACAAATCTCAGTGTTATTTCTAATATTTGACCTTCAGTCTGCATTGTCACGTTGCTACCATCACACGTCAGCTGAAGCGCACACTTCATCAAAGTCGGATCCATATTTAGGTCCTCACACCCCGTTTGACGAGTAAATCCAATAAAAATCGACTTTTTCGCCTCGCGCAGTTCGTTTGTCATATCTTTGAGCACCCTTGCCACTGGCATAGCTCTTAGCAAGATCGGCCCATTTCATGATTTACACTCCTGTGTATGCCCTTTCTGTTGTTGGATGTTTTGTAGCTGAGTGATCCTTTCTAAAAACGTATCCTGAAACCAGCAGTGTTTTCACCCTGCTAAATCAGATCAATAAGCGACTGCCGTGCTATATACAGCCTCATTAGATAGAGGATAGACTGTCACCGAGTTGCCTCAACCCTATCCCCCCTCCCTAAGCTCACTGATCCTTGGTCTATTGTGTTTCAGACATAGAACACTTTGACGGTCAAGATCCCCGCCATCCTCTCGGATCCTTTGCAGAATCGTGAAAGGCGCTTCTGCGAGTTCTCTCCCCGAGCCCGAAGAATCACTCGAGGAAAAGATAATGTTCTTAGAGGCAGAAATATCAAAGTGCATTCTGAAGGAGAACTCGCTCACTCAGAGAACGGCACAGACTTGCTCTCGGGAGGATCATGATGCTGTTGATCATCCACATTGCCAACGCTGCCCGGCAACACGAGTCGATCCTTGTGCACTGGAGGATACTATCTCTAGTCACATGATGGATGAACATGAAGCACAGCAGGATGGTGGGAAGGCCTCCACAGAACAATGGGATCCCGTTGTAACCGCAAGATTTGAAACCACGGCCGCCGCACAGAAGCCATTCCCTGAAGGCTCTCCAGATTGAAATCCAAAGAACTTAACAACAGCCCAAACATCAGTAAACGCCACCACCCAAATTCCAGATCCGCACCCACGCTCTTGTGGACAAGGTGCACCTTTGCAGCAAGCATCATGGGGCGCTGATTCTGAGAGTGGAGACACGATTTCGCCCAGTCCGGAGCAATTACCAAATTTTTGCTCCCATCAGGAATGGTATACATCGATCCCACTTGATTCTGACGGTGAAGACAGGATTTCATCCATTGCGCAGCAAAGACCGCAATGTTTTGTTGTTTTTTTTTATCGGAAGGATTATAGCGACCTCACCTGAATCTGACGACAAAAAACAAAAAAACAACGATTACACCCATCGTAAAGCAGGAATCGAATTCTTCCCCCATCGGAAGCAGTAGGGAGACCTCAATTCCAGAAAACTTACAGTCGAACTCAACTGGCTCTGTTCAAGAAACACAGGCAGAAATGAAACAAACAAGACGGGTAAAGCAAGCTATGACCCCGTTTCTCAGGGAATCAAGACACTCGGCTGTGACTCTGACAAAGCAGCCACTGCAGTTCTCGCAGATGGTCAGGCACTGTGGCTACATCGCAGCCAAACGAACTGAACCGCCGGGACTCAACACCCGGTATCCTGTGCCCCACACATCATGCACCAGTCTCTTCTTTCTGCCCGTTCAAATGGAAGCTGCTATGTAAGACGTGCCCCGTTTCGCCCTTTCCCGTTTCACCCTATCCCATTTCGCCCTTTCCCGTTTCGCCCTATCCCATTTCATCCCTATCCACTTCGCCCTATCTCATTTCGCCCTATCCCATTTCGCCCTATCCCGTTTCGCCCTATCCCGTTGTGCTCTTATCCATTTCGCCCCATTCCATCTCGCCCCATTCCGTTCTGCCCTTTCCCATTTCGCCCTTATCCACTTCACCTTTGCCCACTTCGCCCTATCTCATTTCGCCCTATCCCGTTTCGCCCTATCCCGTTATGCCCTATCCCGTTGTGCTGTAACCCATTTTGCCCTATCCCATTTCGCCCTTACCCTTTCGCCCTATCCTGTTTCGCCCTATCCCGTTTCGCCCCATCCCGTTTCGCCCTATCCTGTTTCGCCCTTTCCCATTTGGCCCTTATCCATTTGGCCCTATCCCATTTCGCCCTTACGCATTTTGCCTTCACCCATTTTGCCTTTACCCATATTCTTCCTATCCCATTTCGCTCTATCCCATTTCGTCCTTATCCACTTCGCCCTATCCCGTTTCGCCCTATCCGAGAGAGAGAGAGAGAGAGAGAGAGAGAGAGAGAGAGGAGAGAGAGAGAGAGAGATTACGCCTTAGGCCCACACCAACAGTGATGTGCTTGTTCTGTGAAAATCGGTTAAAAGAAATGCAAAAGAAAATCGCCCTGAACTCAAACGCTTTGTAAAATGGCATGGCATGTTTTCACAAATTCGTAAGTATGAATAGGAGCTCCAGGTTGAATTTTTAAGCGTTGTTCAAATACTTTTTAGACGTAGAAATTTATCTCTTATGTCACAGGATCTAGAACAAGGTAGGAATATGTGGCCTAGTTTCATGATGATATCTACGAAAAGGAAAATACAGTGTATTTCACTTGGACTGCACTCATTTCAGTCAACATATGTTGTAAAAAGTCCTGGTAGGACTGCAGTTTGAATACACACACACACACACACACACACACACACACACACACACACACACACACAGAGAGAGAGAGAGAGAGAGAGAGAGAGAGAGAGAGAGAGAGAGAGAGAGAGAGAAAGAGAGAGAGAGAGACAAACAGACAGACAGAGACAGAGAAAAAGCGACAGACAGAGAGAGATAGAGACACAGAGACAGACAGAGGGATGAGGTTGGAAGGAATGTCTCCACTCATAGAAATGACAAGGGAATGATAATTATTTATATACATGTTCTTCAGGAACCAAAGACAATGACAGTTATTCTAATCCTGATTTCCTTTTAAACTGACGCGACAGACGTTGTAAAACACGTTGCTCCCGAACTTCTCTTCGGCGGTCTAGCACACCACCTAGTAGATACAGAAAGGGGGTCAGACCTGAACTGACCAAAATAAAGAAAATCGATATCGAAAATGCTCGGTCACCTGGAAGCCATACCTTTTGTGACGTCAGAACGGCCCACAAGGCCACGAGGCACCAACAACAGGCGTCCGTCACAGTGACAGTGATGACGCGACGTGCCGCAGTGAATTCACAGGCTCTGTCATCACTGATGATCAAAGTTAACGTGTTGTTCTTGACCATGATGTAAATGTACATCTGGCCTCCCATGGTCGGCACCATCAAGATGGCGTTCAGAACCACTAGCAGACTGAAGGCATAGTGATGCCCCCCTGGTTGATGCCCAGAGAGAGGTAATGGAACGCAGAGGCTTGTTTGACTGAACTGACTGTTCGGCATCACAGTGGGAGCTATGGAGAGAAAGACGCCTGCAAGCCATGCCAAGCCACAGACAGGCAATGCCACGTTCTTCTTCCACTGAAACTCTCCCCTTTTTTGCCAGGTGAGAACCGTGCATCTTTCCAGGGTCATGCTGACATCTACCAAGACAGCCACCTCACAAGAGAGCAAGAATAAAAAAGCTAACGCCTTACAAAAGAGACCAAACCTCCAAGCCGTGTCCATCCACAGGTAAGAACCACTGTACATCTGGTCTCCAACACAGAGCAGGAAGAGGTATACCCCCTTCAGAAACTTTGAACAACATAGGTGAGAGATAAAAATCGTGATGGCATTCTTTCCACCGCTGTCGTGAAATCGTTGCACAAGAACGAGAGCATTGCCCAGCAAGGTGAGGGACGACAGAAGGTAAATCAGAATCCTCTGCACATTAGTTCCCAGAAGATGATCACAGGTGGAAAAGATGGGGGAAGGGCCGTGACAGTCTGTGGGCCTGAAGTGGTCTGGCACTGTCTGGACACAGCATACTTTGAAGTGGTCGGAATACAGTTCTTCCAGCTTGCTCAAGTGCTTCAGTGACGTAGGGGGGAACTCTAATAGTTCATTGCCGCGGAGATCCAGCTTGTGAAGTGGATTGTCAAATCGTGTTCCAGACAAACGGCCGATGTTGCTGTCAGACAGGTTCAGGATGACAAGTCCAGGGAAACACTGCAGGTGCTTGAGGTTTAGGTCCTCTAGTTTCACCAATGCCAGATTGAGGGTTCTGATGGTAGGAAATTCCAATGTCTCAGCTGGCCCACTGGGGAAAAACGAAGTCAGAGGATTATGTTCTAGAACCAAACAATTCAGGTTGCTAATATTTTGTAAAGTGTTCAATGAAACAGTCTTCAGCTGGTTGTAACTGACATCAAGTAGTTTCAGGTTAGGAAGTTCTGGGAAAAGAAATTCAGATAGTCCACAGCTCTTCATAGTTAGAAGTACCAAATATTTACTCTTAAACAGACTATGCGCTGTCATTCCACTGCCAGACACATCTAAATAACGAACATCCGGGAACCTATCCACAGGAAACACATGTCTGCAGGTGAACGCAAGGCCCTGACAGGAACACTGGTCAGGACAAGACAAGGAGCAGTACCATTCATCGTCATGCTGAGGACACTGATTTCTGCCATCACACACATGATCTGGGTGCAGACATACCCGAGACTGACGACAGCGAAAGTACCCAGGACAGGTGTAGGTCTCACAATCCGCCTCATCTTCTTTATAAGGACAGTCATAGACGCCATTGCATCGCACAAACACGGGGAACAGGAAGGGCACGGATGGGCATTCAAAATGTGTTGGAGGGCTCCCAGAGTCTATTGAAATGTTGTCATAATTGACACCTGTTTGCATCTGTTCACTGTAAAACAGAACCACGGCCGGGAAAGTGTACGTCTTCCCTGTTCTACAGACGCAGTACCGAATCATTGGTATAATGCTTTTGCATAGTCTGGTGTCCATAGAATTCTTGCAATGGGAGTCTAGAAAGTTGCACCAAACTGACTCGTGAACACACTGTTAAACAGAAAGTACAGAAACACGGAAGGAATGGTTTTTAAACCTTAAACGAAACCTATGAATGTCTTGTCTAAATTGCTCATGTACACACACACACACACACACACACACACACACACACACACACACACACACACACACACACACACATACACACAATTCAGAACATCTACAAACTATGTAAAGTCATGTTTTACCAATGGAATTCATTGACTATGCCTATGTGTGTAAAAGACTTTTAAAAAAAACTGCTTGCTTATATCCATGCCTTCATGCCTTTTTTTAAGTGCTAATTTGTTTTACCTTATCATCCATAAATGTAGTGGAAAGTTGCTGCTCCTAATATTTTCTTTTTTTTTAATTCAATATAATGTTAGAATTTTGTGTATCACATTTAGGTCGACTTTGAGATTATATGTTTTTAGCTATCTGTAGGTAGAACAAACTGATCGATGAACATGCTGAAAATGTAGATGACACACGTGTCTTCCATTTTCTGTGCGGCTTTGTTCTAGTCGGTATATGCGGGCTACTTTGATTTGTGATCAACAAGCACGTACGCACATACATGTCCATACGTTTGAAATGTAAAGATATGCCGAAGAAGTTTGCACACAAAGACCTCCCTCCCTCCCTCCCTCTCTCTCTCTCTCTCTCTCTCCAATCCGGACAAGACAAAACAACGCTTCAGGGTTTGCGTTGTTTGAGTTGTCAGATGATATTGGATGGAACTGATCGTTGGAAGAAGTATGCTGCTTTGCGGAGTTTCTTTCTATGTTTCTTTATTTGGAAGTTTGAATGGGATGTCATGCCAAGTTTGTTTTTTTTCCCTACAGAAGCTAGAGAAGTTACATCTGAATCTCCAGTTTCAAGAGAAGATACAGTGAGTGGCATGAGAAACAGTGTGCTTGAAGAAATACTGTTAGGTTTTGTATCATCTAGTAGCATTTTGAAGCATCTAAGTCATGGAATCAACAAAACAGTTTTGAATTGTCCTAAGAGATTAATGAAAATCAGGAAAGCGTCGTTTTTTTGTACAGTTGACTTTCATCAGCAAAAGCATGCCGACTATCGAACTCTTTTGACAACATCGAGACGCGGTCAGGTGTACACAACGAATAACAAGGGACCAAGCAGAGATCCCTGTGAACACCATACTTAACTGTTGATGGAATGACCGGTGCCCCCCCCCCCCCCCCCCCCCCCATACGGTTATCATTTCAGTTATGTTTCTGGTTACATTTGAACCATGACAGTACAGAGCCAGAAACGCCGAAGGAGTATTTCAGTCTATTGAACACGACGACATTGTCAGTCTATTGACCAAGATGACATGGTCAGTCTATTGAACACGACGACATGGTCAGTCTATTGAACACGACGACATGGTCAGTCTATTGAACACGACAACATGGTCAGTCTATTTAACACGATAACATGGTTAGTCTATTGAACACGATGACATGGTCAGTCTACTTAACACGATAACATGGTCAGTCTATTGAACACGATGACATGGTCAGTCTATTTAACACGATAACATGGTTAGTCTATTGAACACGATGACATGGTCAGTCTATTTAACACGATAACATGGTCAGTCTATTGAACACGATGACATGGTCAGTCTATTTAACACGATAACATGGTCAGTCTATTGAACACGATGACATGGTCAGTCTATTTAACACGATAACATGGTCAGTCTATTGAACACGATGACATGGTCAGTCTATTTAACACGATAACATGGTTAGTCTATTGAACACGATGACATGGTCAGTAGTATCAAAAGGGAACGTGGAATCGAGCAGTATCAGAATGCAGACTTTACCCATGTCGAAGAGTATCAATAGTTTATCATTTATTTGAATTACAATCGCACTTTCAGTGATGTAAGGGGAGGGGGGGGGTTGATTCTGACTGGAAACAGATCAATAAATTGTTTTGAGTTCAATGAATGCAGAGATGCAGAATAAGATGGCCTAGCAATATAGAGAGGGTAGATTTGATAAAACAAATAACTTTAAAGTCGTCGGATCAAGTGAAGCTTCCAAAGCAAGGGCTTCTTTCATAAACAAACCACAATCAAATGTATCAAAGGCTTATTCAACATCGACAAACGACAGGAGTCACGCTAGATTTTCTTTGTTTAAACAGTATGTGAAGCCGTATCTTGATCTAGTGTTATATCATGTATCTCGCTAGAATAAAATGTGTTTGGGCTTCATCAGTTAAACTTGGTGGTACTGATTTTTATTCTAGATATGATGCACGCTGTCCCAATCATCTTACAGGTCTCCATTCTCTATGTATACCTAAATTGTGTTTCCTTTAGGAATATAAATCATTATTCCATCTTTTTGTGTTGTTGATAAGTCTTTTCTCACTAATCCTTTTCTTAATGACGTAAGAAAAAGGAGGAGGAGGAAGACGAGGAGGAGGAGGAGGACGAGGAGGAGGAGGAGGACGAGGAGGAGGAGGACGATGAAGACAACGAGGAGGAGGAGGAGGAGGAAGAGGAGGCGGAGGAGGAGGAGGAAAAACGTCTTTGGTTTTTAAACGAAATTAAATATATGCAATTCCTCCATTTTGATGATTTTTTTTGGTTCAGATTTTCAAGTGATGCAGTGGCTTTCTTGAAAGAAATTATCCTTTCCATGGTTACGGACGCTTCTGTAAAGTTTTCAAGGATCATTGACTACTTAATCTAAGCTGCATTCTTCTGCTTCTTCTTCTTCTTCTTCTTCTTCTTCTTCTCTCTCTCTCTCTCTCTCTCTCTCTCTCTCTCTCTCTCTGACTTGCTGGAAGAAGTTGTGTGTGTGTGTGTGTGTGTGTGTGTGTGTGTGTGTGTGTGTGTGTTGTGGATGCGTGCGTGTGTGTGTGTGTGCGTGTATGTGTGTGTGTGCGCGCGCACGCACGTGTGTGTGTGTGTGTGTGCGTGTGTGTGTGCGTGTGTGTGTGTGTGTGTTGTGTGTGTGTGTGTGTGTGTGTGTGTGTGTTACATGCGTACACACGCAAGTTTGTGTGTCTGTCTGGAGAGGATGGGCAGAGGGTGCGTGTTCACGCCAGTTTGTATGTGTAGACCTATGTGTTAGAGAGGGCGCAGGGGATGTGTTCACGCCAGTTTGTATGTGTAGACCTATGTGTAAGAGAGAGCGCAGGGGATGTGTTCACGCCGGTTTGTATGTGTAGACCTATGTGTAAGAAGAGGCGCAGGGGATGTGTTCATGTGCAGATTTGTGTGGATGTACGTGGATATGTCGTGAAAAAAATAAATGAAATAAAGAAAAAGGGTTTAGATGGGCGCCAACATGCCTGTGATCACCGTCTGGACATCTATAGGCCTACCAATGACTGTGAACACAAACTACCTACCACCATTGGCCTATAATCCGTATAATGATTATACACACCAAATAACAACTCCAAGCAGATCAGATTTATCGTCTTATACATTTAAGTACTAGGTGTTATGTTTTGAAGTAACCCCCCCCCCCCCCCCCCCCCCCCCCCCCCCGATGTCCGCATGCCCATTATGTGAAGCTGAGAATTCTTCAAGTTATAAGCTATTTGTCATGTTATAAACAAGTGTAAGATTCCACTGCAGCTCCTCTGCCTCCTAGTTATAAGCTAACTCTTTGTCATGTTAAAAACAAGTGTAATATTCCATTTCGGCTCCTCTGCCTCCTAGTTATAAGCTAACTCTTTGTC
This sequence comes from Conus canariensis, assembly GCA_033310375.1. Taxonomy (NCBI): domain Eukaryota; kingdom Metazoa; phylum Mollusca; class Gastropoda; order Neogastropoda; family Conidae; genus Conus; species Conus canariensis. The sequence goes on from CM065734.1 coordinate 3,010,513, forward strand.
ATTTTAAAAACAAGTGTAATATTC
>CM065734.1:3015536-3020536 GCA_033310375.1 Conus canariensis
GGGGAAAGCACTGCTGTGTCATCGTAAAGACCTTTAGCGGGGAAAGCACTGCTGTGTCATCGTAAAGACCTTTAGCGGGGAAAGCACTGCTGTGTCATCGTAAAGACCTTTAGCGGGGAAAGCACTGCTGTGTCATCATAAGACCTTTAGCGGGGAAAGCACTGCTGTGTCATCGTAAAGACCTTTAGCGGGGGCATTTGGTATTCATTCCGGAGGGCTGCCGAACCTGTGCAGCTCAAGACAGCCGTCATTATAACCTCCGTTGCCAACACAAACAGTGCTGGCCAAATTGCACAGTCAATTGCCACGCCAGTTTCCAGACTGATCCAACCTGTTGTGTATTTTGTGTGTGTGTGGAACCTAATTGTGAGGCCGTGTGTGTCTTTTCTTTGTTGTTACCGTTATTGATTAGCACCATTGCAATTATCATCATCACAACCAGCATCGCCACTATTATCATCGCTGTTGTTGTCATTGTTGTAACTCAAACTGTCGCAGCTGGTTAACAGGTTATCATACTGCTTCTCCGCCTTTCCTACTACTGGCCCAGTCCTAACCATCACCATGTATCATCCTTACATCGTCACCATCTTTACTGAATCCGTACTTCATACAATTGTCTTTTTTTCTTAGATATATCCATCATCACCATCATGATCATGATCACTTTCAGTACAATCAACATCGTTGCGAAAAGCGTGCTTTTGACTTACCGTCAGGTGACATCACATCGTAAGTCACTCGTGGCTGATAGGCAATCGTTTGATCATCCCATAGATGCATACGTTTGTATCTGCAATGTGTTTAACACACACACACACACACACACACACACACACACACACACACCACACACACATCAATATGTAATTATATACACATATACGTAATGCTCTCTCTCTCTCTCTCTCTCTCTCTCTCTCTCTCTCTCTCTCAAAATGGGCGGGGACGTCGACAGCACCCCAGAGACTTTCCGCTCGATCCGGCTGACGATCTGTGGCATGTGGTGGGGGGGGGGGGGGGGGGACAATACAAACAAAATGGCGACGAGATGACGTTACTCAGCAAATCAGGCATACTACAGGTATTGAAAATCCCCCAGGAGATGCCAAAGAGGAAGAACTAAAGAAACTTACGATGACGGAGCTTGTCATTCACGTCCTGTGTTGGAAGAAACTCTGGGAGAGCTAGACAACAGGCCTCCTTCGAACCAACCACAGACTGGTGTACTGGTACTGTCCTCTAAGCAGGCTGACCTGCGCGCAGGTCATGAGTCCCTTGATGTCTTCTGTGCCAGATTTTTTCCCTGGTGCTGCCGCACTTTTGGTATAGATGGGCAACTTCAAAGCATGCCTCATTAGACGGCTGTCCTATCCACATCTGTATTCGACATTTGTTCAAAGTTGGGAAATGTTACTGTTTTCTGCTGCTTCTGCTTTTGCCTTAAGTGTTCTGGAAACCGTTGTGAGCTGTTTCGTGATGTCATAGGCTGACGAGTCCACAAGCCCCCATGCTTCGACGTCTGTGGCAAAGAGTTTGGCACTGAAGCCATACTACCTCAAGTTGTTGGCTTAACTGAAATACTTTTCAGAATATTAGATGAGAGGTTGCTCCATTCCTCTTTCATATGGCACACGGATTGCACTCGGAATCAACTGATTTGGTACAACTGAGTATAGTACGTTACCCAATCTCATGCTATCTTCTTGAAAATCTCTGGATGAAGTTGTTTCTTCCCGTGTAGAGTGTTGTTGATGGCAAACCTGTTGGCGTTGTCTTGACACAGGTAGAACTGACCACATGGGCGATCTCACTGAGCGTTCGATCTCGACTCCATGGATTCGTTCTCTTAGCGCTGCTTTGCATGAACTCAAGACGTGTCCCATTGATTGTTTCAACTGACCAGGCGGACAGGTTTGACCAGCTTCAACGCAGGTAACAATAATGTGAAGGATAACAAAATGATGCTATCAACACGGATCGTAGAGAGACATAGGCGACAGTGATGATATTGACGGTTAAGACGGGAGTCGAGGGGATAACGACAACTGTGGTTGGGGAGACACTGGTGGCGGTAACTGACACTTAGAGAAGATTAATTCATTTGCATGGAAACGGTCTGTAAATAGTTTACAACGGAACAGTTGCAAAAAAAATCTTTCTGTGATTCTTAAAACAAACAAAAAGCCTACACACACACACACACACACACACACACACACACACACACACACACACACACACACACAACCCACACACACACACACACACCACACACACAAAAATGAAACTAAAGATACAGTAATTATCTCATATTACTCTTTTTTCACACAATAACCGCTTCAAATATCTGGGTATCTGGTTCTACTAGATGGATTCAAGAGTCCTGTGCAAATAAAAGTCGAATGGGAGAAACCCTGAGCTTTCCTGAGAGTCTGTTACACACAAACAGCAAACAGGCATCCATTGGCGCCCACTCCTCTGCTTTCTCTATGGCTGCTAACGGACCGTTCTCACTACTGTGTAGTTCAACTTTTCGAACAATCCACTTGAGCATAGCTGGATGTGATTCTGACGTCCAACTCTTTCGATGAATGAACCCAGAGAGAGAACAGGTCGACTCTGGTGGCAAAGGTACAAAAATTTACTGCCAGCAAACGAGTGGGGAATCAACATTCATATCAGGATCCGGATCAGGATTCGGGGCGTTGTATCAAAACAACTTTGCCTGTTTAGGCTTTTTACGCCCCTTCTGTGTGTATCTATTTTCTTATGTCTGTTGGTCTGGTCGTAGACTAGTTCAGTCTAATTCATCCATCAAATTCATATTTTTTTTATGAATCGTGTTTTATTTCAAAACCAAAACGCATGTTACAAATAAGGACTACAAAGCGCATAAGACAATTATAACAACGACAACAAAACATAATCATCATGATCATCATCATCATAATGATCGTAATCATCCTCGTCGTCATCATCCATTAATAAGTATTATACATGTGTTTCTTTGTCAAATCAGACGTGTTACGGATAGTAACAACCACAAAGGACAAACACATATGAAAAAGAGACAAAATGATGGAAACAAGCAAATGAATAACTCAAACAAAGAAAACGAAACAACTGACCATTGCCATGTCCTTTGGAAGCCTTGAACAATGAATGGATTAACCCCACAAAGAAGAATATGGGAGCCACTGCGTAAGAAACTTTGTGAATGACATGTGAAGACAAGCAGCATGCTTTTTTTTGTTTTGTTTCGTACTTAGCTTTCAAATACACAACAAAAGCTTGAAATAACGGTAAACCCTTGTCATATTTACATTTGTAAATATAGAATTTGGCATGCAAGAAGAATTAAATCAAAAGTTTTTTTTTCTGATATAAAATCATTGTCGCAGCCAAACAGGACAATATTTTCGTTCAACTGTAGCTTCATATCTTGGCATTTTCTGTTTACTGTACTTTGAAATTCTTGAGAGAAAGTTTGCACATGAGGGCAGTGCCAGAATAGATGTTGAATATTTTCTTTTTCTCTCATACAAAAGGAGCAGTTTTCTGAATCTTCAACGCCTGTGTTTTGGAAAACAATATCAGTTCCCAGTATTTTATCAAATAATTCTAACCTGAAACCATCTTAACTTAATTTGGTACTTTAAAGAAACCTCTAGAACTTTTACTCAGTTTCTATGAGCATAATTTGGTAAACAAATGTCACATTAAGCTTGACACGAACGAAATGTCACGAACGAAGCGAAATCTAAGACATTTTAATCTGAATCGACAAGTGACGTCAAACTGTCTGTAGAACTCTAGCCCTGTCAATGCCACTATAGATGAGATCGCAAACGCGTGCGGACAGACACAAGTCTTCTGTCTCTCCCAAAAAAATAAGGCACTGTGGGCGCCTCTTCCTCCACGCTGCCCATTGACGGAAAGGAAATGTGGCGCCCATCCTCCACGCTGCCCATTGACAGAAAGGAAATGTGGCTCCCATCCTCCACGCTTCCCATTGACGGAAAGGAAATGTGGCGCCCATCCTCCACGCTGCCCATTGACGGAAAGGAAATGTGGCGCCCATCCTCCACGCTGCCCATTGACGGAAAGGAAATGTGGCGCCCAGTGTGTTAGTCTTCACCATCAAACGTTGCTTCACAATGTCTCCACAGCATGCAGAGTCCCTCAGGACACTTGCCGTCTTATCAACTCCATGTGCCCTTTGTCAATAACAATTGTCGTGTCTTCATTGTTGGCTCAGCAGCTACACAGCTAACAACAGGAATCTTCTTTTCATTTGCCGAAAGAAGTTACCCATCATCCAGCATGCGTTATATCATCAGAGGAAGATTTGGTTTTTCTCCCATCAAAGTCTTCCAACACCATGTACACATTATTGACGTCAGTTGTAGCGATGTCCTAGACATCAACCGGTGCTTAGCTGGCTCCATTAATCGTCAGGTTGTGCGATGTCCTAGACATCACCGGTTCTAGCTGGCGTCATTTAATCGTCAGGTTGTGCGATGTTCCTAGACATCACCGGTCTTAGCTGGCTCCATTAATCGTAGTTTCTTACTGATGTCCTAGACATCACCGATTGCTTGCTGGCCTCCATTTAATAACGTCAGGTTTCTGTCTGCTAGCGTGTCCTAGACATCACCGATGCTTGCTGGCTCCGTTTAATCGTCAGGTTCTGCTGATGTCCTAGACATCACCGGTGCTTTGCTGGCTCCATTTAATCGGTCATCTCTGCTCCTCTGTGACACTGTTTCCGGTCAAAGGGTTCGTTTCCGAAATAAGGAAAATTCTACACTCGAACTCACTCGAACTGTCTGTTACCAACCTGGTCATTTCCTGCTTGGTGACGTTAAGCTAAGGAACCGCTAGAGCGCAATTGTCTGCCATGAGATAACGATCTGCTGCCCTAGCTATGCCAGTCACCTTGTTGACATTCTTGCTCACGAACATGAAAGACCACATCCTTGGAACAAGTGTTTAGA